>JAUZND010002811.1:0-12630 GCA_034780555.1 Coelogynopora nodosa
CTGGGAAGGGGGTGGGGGGGGGTCCATGACTTTTTTTGCAGCAGGTATGCATGCGCTCATATGTAAGTTTACATAAAATCAGAAAATACGTAAGTAGTATAGGAAGGTTGGATTCTGGGACCCCTCTTGACCTTTGACTATTAACTCCCCTACCACCCCCAAAAAATTATACTTTTTTATGATCCGGATCATTATGGATCATAAGTGTGCCAAAATCGTTCATTGGGTATATCTCTTTAGGGTAGTAACCTATGGCCACCAAAAATGGTATGATGACTCACAAATATAAGATAAATATTTTTATACTACTTACAAATATTTGTAAGTAGTATAAAACCTTAAAAATGTTATTTAGTTTCTAATTACAATATAATCTTATTATTTAATTATAAATTGTTTTTAGACCAATTTTTGAATTTTGACCAGAAATGACGTAATTCGTGACATCATTTTTGTATTTACCCTATAACTTTTTATGTTTACAACTTATGACAACCAAACTTGGTATGATGACTCACCAACATAAGCCAAATCCTTTAAACTACTTCTCCTTTTTTGTAAGTAGTATAATATATAATTTTTTATATAATTTTTTATATACATAGTAAAATAAAATGTTATAGATAGACATTCAGAATAGCTATAAGCTAGTGTCAATTTTTTTAATCGGTTGAAATTTAAAGAAGTTATGGACATTTTAGTGATTTAGTGCTGATTAAATATTTTTTAAATATATAGTAGAATTAAATCAAATAGATAGACTCTGTGTGTAAGCGCTATTCACTATCCTAGACCGCGTATCGGTCATTAGTTCGTTCATAATACATACTCATAATACACATGTCTCTCAGACTGGTTGATGTAAGTTATGTTATTATTATGTTATGTATGTTATTTTATGTTATTATTCCAACATGTATTGTAAAAGGATGTTTATTGTTTTCTTTCAGATTTGAGTTATCATTTACTGCCAAATATATTACTAGTACCAGAAAAGTGGTTTTTCTTCAGATAACAATGGAGTATCTTCTTGAATTTTTTCGACCTCTTCATCAATTCGTTCCATTGCCTCGTCATTTTTCATATAATTGAGTAGTTCAATATAATTCATCATTTTGTCTTGTATTTTGTGTTTCAACTTTTTCAGTGTCAATTTCTTCTGATGTCCTTTAGAATTGTAGTAAGAAGCGTCGACTCTTTCCCTTCCTCCTCGTCGTCCACCATATCCTCAATCAAATTGATTGATGTTTCCTCCTTGTCGTCGGACGTATTAATTCCTCGTCTATCACTGATTGATTTGAGTTGGATTTCTTGTTCGACATCTTGTGTTGTTTGATATCTGTGTAATATGGAAACTTTCGTTTCGTCAGTATCTGTGCAGAATTAGTTCAAATTGTTCTTTCCAGTTTTGTAGGTAATCGATTTCTTGAAAAATATTTCCATAGTAGTAAAAACTCTTTTGCTTTAAATGGTAGAAGAGTCGACAGTAACAATAAATCCTTGATCGAAGTATGCTCTCGTGCGTTAAGCAGTATCTTGTGTACACGCAGTAAGTGCGCCGGAATTCGAACAAAAACCTTTTTACATAAAGGACAATTATTCTTCATGATTGAAACTTCAACAGACATAAGTTATGTTTACCATCTATCTAGTTGGTTGTATTTAGCGTATATTTTTAGATCATCTTATCTGTTTATGAGTTATCTTTTCTAGATGTTCTCATAACAGAGCCTGTTTCGTTTTATATTTTCTTAATTGTCCTTTTATGATGCTATTTGATTATACAAAACCTACAATTTGAATATTATTTTAAAACAAATTTCCTTAATTTGAATAATTGGAGCACACAATGATTAATGAGATAGAATGCCGTTTATTATTATAATTATTTAAAAATTATACAGCCGTAGACAGAGTAGGAAAATAAGCATAAAAATGTCAGTAATACTTGCACATACACATATGCACATCTCTGTATGCTTTTACTTATTGCATTCTGAGATTAACAATTCTTCAATTATCTTCAAAAATCTTCAATTATTTTAGTCCTTCGCCCCTCAAACACTCCGAGGAGGTGTGATAATGCTTTCCCGGGAGGATTTGATTGTACCGCTTGTTTCAAGTATGGCTCAAGATTTGATAATACGTTGCTGTTCTGTCCTAACATGTTAATATAGTCAAGTCCTTCAAACATTATGTCAGTAAATCTCTCTTTTTTTCTTCTATCCGTTGTCTTTATAAAAAATCTGCATATAAAGTCTAAGTTATTCATTCATTTACCCATCGTCAATACGAAACTCTTACTTCAATACGTAGCCCTGCTCACCGCTGTCGATATGTGGTTGTGTGTCATGTTTCAAACTATTTATCACGTCCACAGCATCTGTCAACATTTTGGAAATCTCAAGAGTAAAGTTATAAAATCAAATGTCAAATCCGGAGAGAGCGATTGCAAATTAAACCGTTCGTGTCGAGAGTTTAAAGCAGACTGAAATTAGGCTGTGAAAGCTTCTCAATTTATACAATCTGTAAGTAGAAAATCAACCTGAGTGAACTAGACTTAATCAAAATCCTCATTGAAATCATCCTACAATACATGGCCATAATACATCACAATAGTAAATGTCTACAACTCTGTCAAATTTCAACCGATTTTTATAAAACAGGCACTGACTCATAGCTATTCGGCTAGTCTATCTATTTCATTTCATTCAACTATACAATAAAAAATTGATTTAATCACTAAAAAAATTGGTTGCCATAGGTTACTACCCTAAAAAAATATACCTAATGAAAGATTTTGGCACACTTATGATTCATAATGATCCGTATAGTAAAAATATATATTTGGGGGTAGGACGGATTCGGGGTGTCAAAGATCAAGTGGTGTACCAGAATCCACCGTTCCTATACTACTTGCGTATCAATTATATTGAAACACAATTCTATTTACGTGAAATCTGTAGCTTTCGACTTCAATAAAATGATTAAAACAAACAGGTAAAACGGTACACAAAACGGTACATAAAAACAGTAAAACGGAACAATACTGAAATTCACAGTAAACACTTATTAAATTGCGTACAATTTGCAATTATCTATTTAAACATAATATGCTGAAATAGTATTTATTTGTGAAATTGTTAATTTTATCAATAAATTTTGAATTATTACAAGTTCTACATACATTCAATACAATTAGTAGTTCAATAGAATAAACATTTATTATTTTGTCAAATTAATTAAATTTAAAATTTTGGACAGCTTAAATTAAACTTTAAAATAGTTTATCAATTTTTTTAAAATATTATATTAGCTGATTAAATATTCTGACCCACAATATAATATATTTAAAAATGGTCTGTGTTTAGATTTTACAACAATTCTTCTAAATACAAGTAGCATACATATTTATATATTATTTAGCTATTTTAAAATTATTACTAACATGTATTCTTATTTGTATAATATACTATTAGGCCTATGAACGGAATATCAGTTGATATTATTTGATAAGGAAAGTATAATTATTTCAATGGATTAATTTTATGATAATTTAATGAACAATTTTTTTTTAAATGCATTACGCCGAATGCTCACAAATACAAAGAACATGCTAGACACCAAAAACAGGTTGTGAAAAAATAATGCACTAAAAATGAATGCATCGACGAACACTATTAAATTAGTTAAAATAATATATCCCTTCATGCATAGACCGTATTCAAAATTTATCATGATAAAATTTTAATTAAGTTACATTATTATATTAAAACACGACGTCATAGCTGAAAATTAGATATTTACCGAGATACAATATTATCGGTGTACTTTTAGATAGAAAATATAAAAAGTATATTGCCGTGAATATCTAATTTAAGGGGAAACTATCAAGCATAAATTTGTCATAATTTGCATTACATCTTATTTTGGGTTCCAAAATTTTAAATAAAACGAAAACTTTCGCATATTTTATGGCACATTACGTTGAAATTTTGAGGAAATGTGTGGAAATTAGTAATTTTCCATGTAGAAGATTAAATATTAAAAATATTTAAATCATTTCTAAAAATGTATAACGACGCATTGTAGTCAATGGTTACATTCATTTATCAAATGAGAAGTAAATTAATTTACCTTTATTTAATAAAATATTTACATTTATTAAGTTTACCGAAATCGTTCAAATATATTTTTTTAAATAATTTTATTATTAATTTCGTTTATGATTTATTATCCAAACCTCTAAAGCCCGAAAGACTAGATTGAGTTATTTGAGACACAAAGAGGAGATCATAAAATAAATGTTATTTGAGAAATGTATAATTAAACAGTTAGAAAACAAATTTAGGAAATAATGTTAAAGTTAAACAAAGGAAATAAAATCAATCTAAATAGTTAAAGATGATCTAATTAGAGTTTCTAAACAAAAGATGGAACATAATATTTAAAAAAATAAGTATAAGTGTAGACATTTAATGTCTACAGTCTTAGAAGTCTCTTCAACCCTTTCCATCGTCCACATTCAATTATTATCTCTTTAAAAATAAAAGTGAGCCATCTAACATTTAAAAGTTTTTCATATTGTGATAAAGAAATTAAGACAAAAAACAGCAAATCGAGAGATAATAATGACTTTCTAAATGATATTCTTAAATTAATTTTAACAATTTAAATATTAAAAATGTTTGTGTAGTAATACGAAAATAATAATTGTGATAACAATATAAAACTACAAGCCTATATATAGAATAACCTAACAAAAACATAACTGAACATTAAAATAAAGATGTATATGTGCGTTAAGCGTCATGTTCAAGTTTATCCCCAGTTTGTATTCATTGGACGAACCAAAATGCATTGAATAATTTAACGAAGCTAATATCACATGTAGGCCGTAACAAAACCAAATATAATGTAAACGGAACAATACATTATTTATCATACGATACGCTAAATAGTAATGAATCGCAATATTTTCATTTTCGATATTTGTTGGATATTTTCTGGGTGTAGATAAAAGCAAACTTAATAATGGGATCTCATTTAATTAATAATTTATTCAAATTTATTCATGAATAATTTGTACATAAAGTTTAATTTATCTAAATTAAATTAAAAGAACTTTAAAGGATTATACATGTCCATCACAATTCATATAATACAATGAATAATATATATTCGAAGCCATAAAATTGTCAAATTAATAAAAACGTACTCTTAAATAAACGAGGGCTATTGAAACATATAAAAATATTACCATTTTACTGTAGTATAATTTTACGCATGAAGTGAATACAAAATGTGATAACATGTCATCAAATTTCACATTAACACGTTACGTTACACATTGCAATCGTTAAAAAGTTATATTCAATATAAACTATGCAATGCAAATTAAATATAGTAACGTTTAACAGCTCGCATGCATAAAATTCTTTTCAATTATTACATTTTAATAATTAAGTTTTTTATTGACATGGTTCGGTAAATAAACATTTAAATCTTACTTTTTTACGTCAATTAAAATAGAATAACATTTTATTTTTCTAGGAAAATATAAAGTACAAAAACAGTTAACTGTATTTTAATGAAAGTAACCAAAAAAAGTTAAATAAACTAATACAAATGTATTGAAAACTAAATGCAATAACAGAATAACGACATTTAAAAACCATTTTAGCTAATACTAACAGGCATACAATTATAAAATAATGTAAGATAATGAAATAATAATAAAAAGATGCACTCAATCACAGAAAAACTGGGAAATAGTTAGTAAGACGGGAAAACCGCTACATTCTTTTAATTTAAGTATAATGGCAGCAACTTCGACGTGGACATGAAAGGGGAAAAAATTCTTCATTTAGCAAGTCTGGGAAAATGAAAATATATCTAGAAGACGCGTAATACAAACCACAAGCAACAATTATTATAGCTACATAGTACCGAAATCATAACCAAAGCGATATTCGTGAAAACTTAAAATACGTGTAGCAAGTTCTACGTGGTTTGATAATGAAAGCTATAATTCACAAAACATCAAAATGAAGCCTAAGTTTATACAATTGTAATGGACTAAAAGTAATTCGTAACTGCTGCATCAAAGTCTCCATCACAACTGAAAATTTTTCTCCACTGTAGTCAAAATAATACTTATTTGTTGATGTATTTGTCTTTGAAACTTGGCGACGTGTGTGTTGCAAGTTAAGTATAATATTCAGCGATAATGGTTTAGAATATTAGAAATAAACACTAAGAAATGCTGAAAACATTAAGATTAAGCAATCATTTTACACATTTTTACTTCATTTTAAAAATCATTAATCATAAATATATATTACGGCGGAGGTATTTTTTTTAACAAACTGGTAATTTTGTTTAATTTTGTTGGCCTTCAAGCTTTTTATTAGATATTTGTACTATATTACCAATTTTTGTCTGCATCATTGAAAAAAATATAAACATCATATCGATATCCAAATCCCCACTTCAGAGAATTTTAAAAATCACATTCTTTCCTCTAACTCTCCCTCAACACTTAAAAGTTTGACAACTTCCAGATATTGTAATCTTCAGGGAACAACATCTGGGATGTATAGAATATTTTCTTTTGTTGACTGAAGTAACATTTATGTGGAATTATAAAATGCCATAGAACATGTTGTACATATTAATATAGTAGCAATGTCATCAATTCAAGTCACTACTTATGATCACTTAGTTAACATAAATAAAATATACAGTTGTTCGGGAGCTTAAGAATACATCATATTAAGTTTAACTGGAATGCGTCCCTAAAGTTGCTGCAGATATTTCCAAAAAAAGATTGTTTTCGCAATATTATAATGATATGTATCTGACAAGCAAACTAACATACTTTTGGTTACTCACTACAGTCTAAATAGATTATTCTGAGACACTTTGGAAGGGCCACCAAGAAGTTTTAAATATCCTGTGGAAGAGGTTTTTGCAAATTTGAGGAATATGACCAACATAACATACACTATTCTAGTCTACAATTGAATCCAAATTTAAGTTTCAAACATATCTGGAAGTGGCAAAACTTTCTGAGGGAGGGGGGGGGGCATTTTTTTTATTCATTGAAGCCATAGACAAGACAGTCTCTAAAATATTTGAAAATAGTCCATAAATATTCTTCTAAAAGATGTGTATTTTAAGTCCACCTTCTTAAAAATCGATGAAATATTATAGGAATCATAAGTAAAACGTTTGGTAAAAGTTGTAAAAAAACCACCTTACCCCAAATACACACGCATAGCAAACAGCGATACCCATGGTGAGTTTAAAATAAAATAGATTATAAATCTTAAAATTTCTATTAAATCTATCATTTATATCTGTAACAGATTTAAAATTATTTAACCTTACTGTTTCAAAACTTTTTAATGTAAAATAACGTTAAAATAGTTAAAATAAAGCACAGTTTATAGATCACCAACCGATCGATTATATAAGGTAGAAATTTAAAATGTGTTGATAAGTTCTTGATACGGTATTAGATATACAACTTGGTATTTTTTATTTCAATACGAAAATGCACTATTTATGCCCTTAACAATACAATAAAATTATTCATTTTAATATATATTTACCAATACTATCGTTATAAGGAAGCAGAAGAAACACTACATAATGTATAAAAGATTACATATTTCATAGCTATATATATTATAATAGTGAATACTGTAATTCAACAATAATATTTAAGTATAAGAATCTATGTGATTGACTGAATTTGTTATGTATCACATACGCAACCTAACTATTGAACATTTTCTTTACCAAACATTTCCTCCAGCTATATAGAATATATGTAATATATTATATTATATATGTAATGTGTACACATGATACATGTTATTTTAACGTTATCATTAAATTCTTCAACGTTTAGATCATAAAGGAAATGTATATTTTCAATAGGCATCGATATAAAATCAAATATTAATAAATTGCAAAACGACTGTGATAATATTTTTAGATATAGGTAAAAATTAAATAGACCAGATGGCTTGAAAGATAATTTTATTTCGTCAAATTTTCACTGCAATGCAGCATGATCACGACAATTATAAAGGTAAAATGAAAAAGTAAGCAGTATATAAAGCACGTTATGTAATAATGTGAAATGTAAGGGGATTGCGTCAGAGAAATATACCGAGACTACAATATAATATATCGATCCAAAAGGGTATTCACAAAATTATTCAGTGAAATGAGTGCAAAATTTTAAGATTAAAAGTACAAAGAATAAGAATTAGATAAGTAATCATCGATAGCAGAGCGTTCAGTGTGGCTGTTGATGGTAGGATTAGAGGATCGGATGTGAATTGATTCTTTGATTAGACAGACTAGTTGATTGTGATCACTATCGATAATCTTGAAGTTAGGAGAAGATTGGGGGCACGCTCTTTTATGTTTAGAGAAGGCGTTGTTGGGATAGGAGGCTGGATTGTTGATGGCCCGAATATGTTCTCTAGTGCGGTCGTGAAAAGATCTTGTACTCATTCCAATATATTCTTGAGAGCATTCTTTGATTTTCTTGTTGAGTAGTCTTTGAGTTTGTCATGAGTTTTAGGTCCATCAACAAAATATCCATCTGTTGAAGAACGACACGACTAATCTTGCTGACAATTTTATCAAGCAAATAAAAAAAAGTGTGGTAATTTTAGCACTAGACATTTATTATGATACCCATTAGGTCACGTGACTGGCTCTTAAAATATCCTATTTAAAAACAATCGTAAAATAGAACATTTTCAAGAATAACATATTTCTTATGTTTTCTATAAAGTTAGATTTTATAATATTCATATATTCAAAATTTGCTTAATGAAGAAAAAATATATTTGAGTCTGGACAGGTTTCAACAGTTATTTAAAATTTAGAATTCGAAATTTTGTGATAAAAAGAATCTACCTCTAAAAATTAAAATTTATTTATTACTATGTATGTAATAGACACAATAAATGTAGGCATTGAAAAAAAATCTAGTAAAGCATTGGTAATAAAAAGGTACGTTAAAAACCATAGATTGTTATCCTGAAATCTAACAGTATCAAATTCATGTAAAATTTTGTTCGTTGCTATAAAATAATGTATAAAACTATTATGCCAAATTTCAGAGTTATAATAAATTTATCAAAACCACATAATCTCAAAATTTAAATCATTACATTATCCGGACTAGGCCAGATCTCGTGACACAATGAAAAATAAGTTAATATTATCACCTAGAACATACAGTTACACCTTACTAATTTATGTTATATTGGATAAATTATTTATTGATTTTGTTTCAACCTAAACTTTTGAAAGTAGTGAAATATTACATAAAAAGAAGTTGTGAGAAGGGAAACTTATATGGAGACACATTACATAATATAAAGTAACTTGTGTACATAAATATATTAAAACAAAAGGTTCATCCATATTACAATAAAACGAAATTATTTTGTACATTGCTCTAAAATAATTCGATCAATTTTAGTAATATGATTAATTAGAGAAACAATATCTATATTTTTACGTGGTCTGGACTTCACCCGCTGGATCAATGATCTAGCCAGGTAATGTGGTCCACTAAAATGTCATTTCTGTTACTAAAATCGCTCCAAAACTCAATATTATATTTGGCGCCAGAATAATGTTATCTTTTTGGATATCTAAGTGGCGACTCATGACGTCATCAAATGGTTTAAAATCTATCTCCAAAAATTCTTATAAATTGTTGAATTTTATTGCCTGTTTGAGTTACAAACAACATTTTTATTTTTTAAACCGGGCTTTTTACAACGTCATCATCAAAAAATCGACAATAAAAAAATGTTCACCATATATTTGGTGACAAAGTTCACGTGTGCCAAATATCCACTAAATCGGTCAACAGGAAGGATGATTTCTAGGAGGGGTGTATACCCCCTTCACAAGGACTACCACATAAGAGAAAATCAGAGGGACTGTGAAGAGTAAATACCGTACCAAAAAGTCTTTCACTGACTAGAGTTTTGACAATTTAATAGAAAAATATCAAAATAGTTTTTCACAAAAATTGTTTCAAATGTATTAAATTAAAGAGAAACGTTGAATTCGATATCATGTTGTATATTATCAAACTATGTTGCAACACTGTTGCTGTGCTGTGCTCATGCTGTTTCCATCTTTGAGAAAGTCAAATAAAGCGCAATATTCGAATATAGATAACTGTTACTACAGTAAATATTTATTATTAATATATTTTACTTAACTAAGATTAGTTAAATTAAAAATTTAACTATATTTATAATTCAATTACGTTTATAAAATATTACTAATAAATTAAATAGGTTCAATATTAAAATAAAAAATATTACCATCACATTAACAATGATGGTACATTTCATTTATTTTTGTTTAATTTACTACTATCAAATATTTATACATATGTCATCTTGTTATGCTATAATATGTCATGGTGTATCACAAAAAAGCATGGCGTTTTTACTATTAAAACATGCTTTCTGACATTAAACATCCTCGCCCGGTATAATTTACTGAATACCAAATTTACATGATAAGAAGTAGAATTTCAGAAATTTTGGAGACATTTTTTATTACAAATTTAGACTAAAAATTACATCAATTTAAAAAAATATAAAGGCATTTTTTACAACAACAAAAATATTATATCATAATATACTACATTTTTTATTACAAACAGATAATAACCTAATTATGATAATATTAAATAATGATAAAGCATCGAGAAATAACATAAGTACAACCTAATCATTATTATTTTAAAATATATAACAGATCAAAATATAAATTTTAAGATTTAAAGTGTGTTAAATATTTAATAAACAATAAATTTCTTCGATTCTAAACCAAAATCACCACTACTTTCAGTTATTATATGAAGAATAAAATGTGCATGTGTGTGTAAAAACTGCCTCTATTTGCTAACACATATGTCACTTATGTGTATTATCAGTACAACGGTTATAAGCATGAGATTAAAAAGTTAATTTAAACTTGTACCCGACTAATTTTAATACACTATTGATTTCATATAATATAATATAGCCGCAATATACAAATTCGAATTGAGCCAACATTTTTTTAAATGTTGACCGTATAAAAAAGTTTGAAGGTTTTAGGTTGAAACTTTTGTTGATAACTCATATCCATATAAACTTTCTGGTATTTAATTTGCTCGACACAAATAGCCTAGGCTAAAAACATATATTTTCAATATTTCAATCATTCTAAAGAGAAAAACTATAAACTTAATTACAAATCGCAAATACAATTAATATTTTATTATAGGTAAAGCTGACGTCTGTTGCATTTTGTTATATATTTTCAAGACAATTTTTTAATTAGGGATAAGCATCGGCGGAGTTAAAATATTTCATTCATCATTGATTTTTATAGAATCTAATCATTTTTTTCTCTATATACCACACGAAGAAAATATGAAAATAATGAGCCATTTCAAATTACGTGATTTTATCCGATCTTCTTAAACTAATGCAAGTAATAAAGCATGAATTTTATGAAGATTATGTTGTAAATACAATTATTGCGAAGAAATATTTCGCTGGCCGTTTTAAAAACCATTGCATCTTATTTCAAAAGAGCCCACAAATACAACTAAATACATTTAAACACATTAATTCAAGAAATATATAAAAACTATTATTAGACATCCGATACTCAAGTTAAACATTTTTTTCACGAGAGACAATTTATATCCAGGGATCTCGCATTTTTTCATTATTAAATTTTAATTTACATGGAGTTTTCCCAATTTTTTATACAAAAAATGAGAATACAATAAAAAATAAAATCCATAACAATTAAAATGTTATTTAGTATATATAAAATACAATTATTTAATATATGTAGTTAAGTGAATATTTCAGAAAGCAAAATAAATATAAGTATTGAAAATATTCTAGAATAAATTTAAAATACACACAATAATAATAATCACAAATTATGAGCACAAATATAAACAAATTGCACAAGTCTGAAAATCCAGGAGCTTTTAATGAAATGAAGAAGTGCGGAATCCTGTATATTATAATATTAATTATATAAATCTATTATACACATGGCATAATTAATACAATAATAATAATTTTACAATTATTTAAACAGACTGTAATCAAAATGTTTTTATCGATATACAGCATAAGCGAATACAGAGAATATGGCAACATTTTAATTTTTTAGACAAAAGTAGTTGTTGTGAATATATTATATGAAAATCAAATAAATGTGGTAATCTCCTTAAACTCAGACAACTCAACATGTTATCAAAATGATTCAATGAATATTTATAATTCTATAGTTCAGTAATAAAATAGCGTAATAATTAAGTTTTTAAATTTCAATAAATCAGTTCGCTTTAGCATTACACAATCTTTTAGAAGAAGACTGTATACATGGTGCCCGCGCTTTTCAGCTAAATTTTTTTGAGAATGTATATCAAAATTTATTGACCAAAAATGTATTAAATGTCTAAGATAACGACTTTTATTAAAAAATTATCACTAATTAATTTACTCTAATATATTAAATAGATACAAAGATAGGTAGAAAGGTATAAATGACAAATAT
>JAUZND010002812.1:0-12630 GCA_034780555.1 Coelogynopora nodosa
TATATAATAGAATCGCTCAGGCTTCATTTTGATATATAGTACGTCTCTGTAGGTGTTGTGGTTCTCTAGATGAATCCAGAAATGAATCAGGAAATGAATGTAGAAATGAATACAGAAATTAAGTTTAATATGTGTTTTGTGATAGTTTTACATTATATATGTATAGTTTAATGTGGAAAAATATTTTTGTATCTTGTTAGCCACTTATGTCGCTTTTCTTGAATGGTTATTTGTCAATGTGCTAAACACTATTATTTAAGACAACAACATTATTTGAAATTTATAAATACACTAAAATAGTACTGCCATACATTATATATACATATGGAAACTTTCTTCTACTATTACAATAAATATGTACATGTACTGTAGTTCACAATTTTTGAAAAGTTAGTTTATATAGGTTAGGTTATTCTAGGTACTTTATCTTTTGCCCAAAAAATAGGAAAATCCAGAATATGAGCACTAAAAAAAACCCAATGCCGATTCCAATTCTGATACCAGTAAATAATTATTTTAAATTTATTTTACATATGTATTATACTTCAGACTGACATAAAATAACTACAATTTTATCACTGGCAAATGGAATTGCTTACTGAAAATATTTATATACTTTCATATTAATATTCAATTGAATACAAATATTATTAAAAAAATATGCTACTGAGTTAAATTATTTTATGTAGTTATTATACTTCTGACTGCCATAAAATAACTATAATTTTGTATTTTCCGGTAAATGGAATTACTTACTGAAAATACTTACACTTTATTTACACATTATACCCAATGAACATTTATAACAAATATCTTTAAAATATTACATTTCCAAGTAAATTATTTTACGTATAGTTATTATACTTCTGACTGCTGCAAAATAACTAAACTTTTGTAATTCCAGCATATGGTAATTTAAAAAGAGTACTTTAAGTTCACTATAATTTAAAAGAGGAAAACTAACTACCTATTTTTAATTAATTTTTAAATTCTAAAGCCTGCTATTTAAAAAAATTATAAATTAGTTATGGAAATTATATTGAGACTCATTAATACTTTTTTTGCTTTTAATATGCCATAACTTTCTTTTCTGTCAACTGATTTCTATAAAATTAATATATTTGTAATTAATAATAAATTCTCCCGCAATTCTCCATCATATAAGTTATATCTTATAGAATTTCAAAAGTTTATAAATCTAAGTTTGGTTGTTATCATATATTATACTAATACATCTAAATAAGAATAAAAATTATAGAAAAAATTATTTTGGATCTTGGTTATGACATTAATTATTTCAGATAAATAAACATAAACTGCTTTAAAAAATTATTTATGGACAATCAATATATTTGTGATAATTATTGTCAATATATAATTTTAAATACCTTTTTTTATTTATTGAAAATGATTCTTAATAAATAATTGTTATTTTATTTATAAGTATTCTTAATAATATAAATTTATTAATTAATCCTTTTTACTTTATCATAACTAATTAAATATATTTAAAAAAATCTAATTTGCTTTTATGAACATAAATCATCATCAGAGCTCTAGATAATATCTGATCTATGAATCATTCAATTAAATTAAAGCTTAACAATTATGGAATTTAATTATTAAACTTGATGTGTTATTTGCTTCTGGTAAGTTATGTTAAGGTCAATTCTACTAATAATCATTATATATTATTCTTCTATCACAGTATACTATATTTACCACTTGGTCAACCTTATGGCAAAAATGTGTACAATAAGCTATCTGCTTTTATTAAAAGCATTTTAGTATACATTTTTTTTAAACACTGCAGCAAATAAAAAAATAGTATGGAGAGTTCCTACTTGTTTTTGATGACAAAGTAAAATAAATACTTTTAAGGAAGCTGTCATTGAGAGTTTGCCTTGATAGAGAATTGTTGTTTTATGGAAACATGTGTAACTTCATGGTACCAGAATAGCTAGAACTGGAAAAAATATTAAAAAGACAAAATGTAACAGATTACCCTGTCATCCAATTATCCCATACATGTTTCTTATAGTATGGATATCACAGAAAATGAATGGGAGGCACAATCTTACATTCATCAATGTCTGTAATATCTGCTTTTGAAAAACAATACTTCTGTAGTCTTTTTCAAATTTATTCTTTGCTTAACTCAAAAAAGTAGATAATTTGAATCAAACATTTATAAAAATGTTATCTCTAATACACATTACCAATCATCTAATTATCTAATTACTAATCATCGTCATACAAAGTACTGTATATATTTTTTTGGTATTTGCCATCTCATTCCATCTAACATGTTTGGTGTGGCATCCTGAACATACTGGCATTTTTGAAGAAATCCTGGAAACATCATTGAATTTTAGCATGTTGGCAATATTTTTCAAAAGGGTCATAATAATTTGCAATGGAGCTCTTCAAAAAAAAATTAGCACAATTCAATGGCTCACATAACTGAGTATAAATACTGCAGGTAGAGAATAAAGCATAGCACACTCTGATAGTTAAGTTTGATACACTGATGAGGTCAGCTAAGAACAAACAAGAAAATGTTGGCAATTTGTTTACTGCAATTCAGGAAACACAGGAAATACAACAACAGAAATGAATTATAGTGGCCTTTAGGATTATTAAATTTTTTATTGTTCTACTTTTGTATGTGTGTGACAGGATATTCCTGTTTTGTGCATTTAAATTAATATTCTATAATTCAACAGCACACATTATACATAATGTAGCATATAGTGTACATAAAGTATGTACTTAAGCAATATGATTTCTTTTCACAACTAAGAAATAGGATAAAAGATGTCCTTCCTGTAAAGTCCTTAATTTGATTTTCCAAAAGATGCACCAACCATAATTAAAATATCAGCCCTATTGGAATCAAGGACCTGGGAAATGAGGGCTAAAAATTTAAAAATGCAACAGTCACTTAAACATATTTTTGTATATGACAAAACAGGGCAACACTTAGATAAGCTGACTAAGTCTCAACAGTTGTTAACAATTCTTTGGTTGCTTTGGAGTATGTATTTAGGAAATTTAGTAAATACTGATGATGTGCAGAATAAATTAAATGCATCTTTGGAGTAAGCTGGAATTATGATTTATATCATGAATTTCTTCACTGCTAAACATGATGAAAACATGTCAAACATCCCTTCAATTATGAAAGGATATTGGTGAAATTTTTTCTTATATGGGTACATTTCCTTGATAGCATTATTATTTGCTGTTTCTTACAATTTTATATAAGAACATTGAAATTTGGTACACATTATAGTGACATATTTAATCAACATTAAATTTCTTCAGATATCTGTAGTGTGTATGTCTGAACATCTAGATTAAAAGTGACACTATTTTCTTTACTAGGTATACACATGAAGACTTTCTTTATGCTTTGCTCTTTATGTCTCAGGTATGAGATTGTTCTTGGTTTTTGAGGATGAAAAGACCATTCTCATAATTCTTCTAAATATGCAATTAAAAACCTTCAATTTCTGGCTACATTTATAGGCTTTGGGGCATATGTTTGAATTTTGGCTGCTTTTTCTCAATTTTGTACATGTCATTGGTTAACATGTGATTTGTAGGCCAAATTGTCCAGATGGGTATTATAACAATGTCAATTTTTAAAATTTTTAATTTAAATCTTATTGACTATTCATGCTCCTAGTTAAAAGTAGGTCCTAAAGAGTGATCAGAGAGATTTATTTTTTGAAATATTTGATGAAAGTGAAAATCTTAAATACCATACTAAAGTTGTCTTTTATAATACTATAAATGTATAGTATTATATTATATTAGCACACTAATTATTGACTGACAAATAATAAATTTATCAAAAATAGAGGTAACCAATATAGCATATATGGTTCACTTTTATTGCTTGTACCCATAACAACATATACTAGTCAAAACAAACTGTAAGTGTAGTTTTATAAAAAGAAAACATGTTGTATACACATAGCACACAATAAATTCAATCTAATATTCAGTATCATGGAAATGTTAAGTTAAAATGTAAAGCGAAATATATACCAAATTATTATAACTAGAAACTTGTCAGTTATGGTATGCCTGAAGGAATTCTTTATATGCAAGTTTGAATTTCTCTAACAGTAAGGGCGAGAATGTTGCATTTTTCTTGTCTGCCCTAATCAGTAAAAACATTTAAAATATCTTATGGATTTGTCATCATTGTTTGTGGGCTGGGCGAATGGGTACTCAACTGACAAGTGGGTTGCTCTGAACATGAAATACTATGTTGGGATTGACTTTCAGACTCACAATCGATAAGATGTATGCCTCCCATTCCTTAAAAAAATTCTGCCTGTTGTTTATTTTGCTAATAAAGGCCTGCAATGAATTAATATAAGTACATAATAAAATAAATAAATCTCTAAAATTTCTTCTACAAATAAGGCATTATTTTATATTATTCAAATGTGAATAAACATTGATATTATATACGCAATCTATGAACATATAAAAGAAAACCGATTCAGATTGCCCTTTTTCATATCCCAAAACCATGTCTGTTGCCTATAGTTTTATAACTGTTGTCCCTGTAGATACATCATTATTACATCTCCGACTTGACCAGCCCAGTCTAACTTGATTTCGAAATATGTACCAACTTGGTTTTATGGCTTCTTTGAAAACGGAGTGTCGGAATATTTATTGTTTATCCATTGTTTTATAAGTTAGTCCTAATATTTAATCTTTAGTGCACATGTTTAAAAATGACAAGTGATCATGAATCCTTTGTTTCACAAGCTTTTCAATCTCCTTCACTTACACGAGGATGCTCCATCTTCCCTAATATCTTCTAGTATAATTGGTCCAACTAGGAAGGGATTTGACGGACTGGAACTGTTTTCCGGGTTATAAAAGTCCATTTTGTTTTGAGTATCAATAGTATAGGAAGAGTCGATTCGTGCACACTTTTTTACCTATGACCTTACACCTATAACACCTGACATTTGGCCGTACCCCCTCCTTTTTGTTTACGATCCGGATCAATATGGATCATATACAAGCCAAAATCTTTCATAAAGTATATCTTTTTTGGGTAGTAACCTATGACAACCAAAGTTTTGTATGATAACTAACAAATATAAAACAATTTCTAAGTAGTAATACTAGTGGATACCCTGTATTATAGAACCCTACACATTTATATTAGTGTATAATTACATTATTATTTTATATTTAATTAGAATTGTTGTTTTTAGACCGTTTTTAAATTTTGGACAAAAAATGACGTGATTCATGACCTCATTTTTGTTTTTAGCCTATATCTTTCGATGTTTGCAACTTATGACAACAAAGCTTGGTATGATGACTCACCAACATAAGCCAAATCTTTTATACTACTTTTTTGTAAGGAGTATGATATAGATATATATTTTATACAGTAAAATTAAATAACTAGACTTGCAAAATAGCTATGAGTCAGTGCTTATTTTTTTTAAATCGGTTGAAATTTGACAGAGTTGTAGACATTTTACCCTTGTGATGTATTATGACCATATATTGCACGATGATTTCAATGAGGATTATCTTGTTCGCTCAATTGGATTTTGCTACTTACAGATTGATTTCGAAGATAATTTCTACTAAATGGACCCACATATTATGAATTTATAATTTTGTAAAAGTTCACTTATTATAGGACTAATAGAAATTAATAAGACAATATAGAACGAAACCGATAGTTTAAGAGACCATCTAAAAAAATTTTAAAAATTTTATGAGGGTAATACATTATCTATGAGAATAATAAATTATTTGTGCAAAACGACATATTAAAATATAATATTTTATATATTATTCAAATTGTACGTTTTGTATAACAAAATAGTATCACAAAAGGACATTATAAACATGAAAAATAATAAATTTATGCTAAACATGTAAGAAAATAAACATTTAATGTAAATGAACCGTGTTGTAGACCATTGAAATTATTAGAAAACACATACACAATGATTATATTTCATGATAATTTAGTGAAAATTCAATTATATGTTCAATCGAAAAGAATTAAGACAATATAGAAAGAAGCAGACCAAGAAAAAAAAATATTTTGTTTATGAGAATAATAAATTGTTTGTGCAAAACGACATTAAAATATTATTCAAATTGTACGTTTTATATAACCAAATGTTATCACGATTAGGTAATCACAAATAGGACATTCTATACATCAAAAAATTAGATAAATGATACATAACATTTAAGAAAATATAACATATATTGTTAATTAATCATGCAGTAGACCATTGAGATTTTTAGAAAACACATGCACGTAATGATTACATTTAGATAAATCTGTAGATAGCAAAATCAATCTGAGTGAACGTCAGAATCCTCATTAACATCTTCGTGCAATGTATTGTTATAATACATCACAATGGTAAAATGTTTACAACTCTGTCAAATTTCAATCTATTAAAACATAAGCACTGACTCGTAGCAAATCTTGTAGTCTATCTATTTAATTTCATTCTACTATATTAAAAAATAAATATATTTAATCAGCTATACATCACTAAAGTTAAGGGATTTTAGAAGTTTACGGTATTAAACTTTAAAAGTATAGGGATTTTAGTATATTAAACTTGAGGAGTATAGGGATTTTAAGGTATTATACATTAAAAGTTAACAAATTTTCGGAGTAAATGGTATTAAGATTCAGGAGTTTAGAGATTTTAGAATATTAATATTAATTAATATTATTATTAGAGTTTAGGGTATTTAATTGTTATAGCATTAATAATAGCATAGTATGGTATGCTTATAGTATCTAATAGCGATTTCATACTAGTAGTATATTTCAAACCAGTTCCATACGAGAATTAGTAGGCGTGAACGGCGAATCCGCCTGCAGCGCGTCGTACTGAGAAAAATCAATAATAGTACCCGAACGACCAAAATCTAAGTAGTGAAATAGGACTCTACGACCACGACTTAGTCAGATTCCCCATTGAAATCACCCGAATTGGACATTATGTTGCTACAATACAAAGTATCGGTAAAAATCCAAAATTGTATTGGAATGATCGATTACTACCATTAGGGTACCTATGATACATTTATATTTAGCACAATCAAACTCAGCAACTTAAACTTAGTCGGAATCCCCATTGGAATCACTCGGATTTGACATAGCATGGCTACAATGCATCGTATTGGAAATAATCAATAATTGTATTTGAATGACTGAATACTACCATTATGGTACCTCTGATAAATTTAAAACTAGGAAAATTAGAAACGACCTTGACATTGTTTAAATCGGCCAATAGGAAATCATAGCAACCACAAATAAAATTTTCGGTTCTGATTGGCTGAAACATTAAATTAATGTGGGGCAAAATTCAAAACAATTTTGATCAGGTGATGAGGAAGTTTTGGTTTAAGGAGGGCGGGTTACGTCAAGGTCCAACTTCCATACTACTAACACAAGAAATGAGTAAACATTTTTCTATATAATGCGACAGGTATATTATTTATGGATTGAATGTTAATTTGGAAATCTTAAATTTAGACGTACATATGCTATCAAAAAAGATTGTATTTTATTTATTATCGCATATCCCTAAGTTTTGGGAATGTATTTTTCAGAGAAATTCTTCTATGTAATATATAATATATCTTAATTTTAGTGTTCATTTTCAAATATTATTATGAAATATATGTATTTCTGAATATCCTTTGATAGTATAGAGCAATCAAAGTAATGCAGATGAATGATTTTCTTGGATTGTTTGCTTATGATAAATTAGTATTAATGCATTTTGGAAAATCAAATTTTACTAATATAATGTGACATGTTGAATGTATTAAATGAACGCGACAATAATACATTTTTGAATGATGTTATTTTGAGACAAACGTTTATATGTGTTATTAATCAAATATAATGTTGTTCTCAAAGTAATTTGGTATGCTCTTTCTAAATCTTGACGAATTTTGTGTATACTTTATTTAGAGTCTATGTTACATATCACTTTTATTATGAACTTACACGTTATTGTTTCAATAGTTAAATTTATATTCAAATTTTTTCTACAATTTATGTTTCAGAATTGACATATCCTAAAAAAACTCAATCATGGTATTAGCCGATCTAGGACGTAAAATTACGAATGCACTTCGGTCGCTAAGCAACGCAACAGTTATCAATGAGGAAGTGCTTAACAACATGCTCAAAGAAATTTGCAAGGCGCTGATAGAGGCCGACGTGAACATCAAGCAGGTGAAACAGCTACGTGAGAACGTGCGCTCTGTGATCGACTTCGAGGAAATGGCCGCCGGTCTCAACAAGCGGCGCATGATCCAGTCAGCCGTGTTCAAGGAACTGGTCAAGCTGGTGGACCCGGGTGTGCGTGCCTGGCAGCCCACAAAGGGCCGGAGCAACGTGATCATGTTCGTCGGGCTGCAGGGCAGCGGCAAGACCACGACCGTGACCAAGCTGGCCTACTACTATCAGAAGAAGGGCTGGCAGACGTGCATGATCTGCGCGGACACCTTCCGGGCCGGCGCCTTCGACCAGCTGCGACAGAACGCCACCAAGGCGCACATCCCCTACTATGGGTCCTACACGGAGACGGATCCCGTGGTGATCGCCCAGGAGGGGGTGGAGAAGTTCCGCAAGGACAACTTTGAGATCATCATTGTGGACACGAGTGGTCGGCACAAACAGGAGGATACACTATTCGAGGAGATGCTTCAGGTTAGGCGGCGTCGGTGTGTTCTTTGGAATAGTCACTGAAGTTTGGATTTACAGGCTTGCATTGAACTGTTGAATAGTTTGAATGGTAGTTCAATTATTCAGGTAATGCTGAAAAGATTAAGAAGCTACGTTGAAAATAATAAACAAAGAATATTTTGTTTTCTAAGTCATATTAATTCATAAGAGAGCTGTCAGCACGTTTGAGAGATTACGTATTTTGTTTATCTACTTTTTAGAAGATTAATATATTATATATAATTCTTCAGAAGCGTATTTAATAGTTGGAGTCACGAAAAAGCCACTATACAATATTAAAGTAACTATTTCTTTAATGTTCATGTCTCAGTCACATAGTCTATCTTATGACATGTGGTTGAACCACAAACATATAAGATCTGATTTATTTTATACATCATTAATAATTTTTCCACCGACTTCATTTAACGTTATAGTAAGTTTTAAATGATTTTGAAATACACGTAGAACATGAAACTTATACAGCATCAACATTTTATAAAGTAAAAAGAAGCGTGCGTCATAGAAGTGTACAACACTTTAATGAATATGTTGTATTTAGAAAGCTATAATTTTCGTCCATCATTTCCCAATATTCATTAAAATAGTTCTGCTTAAATGTTATAGAATATACTAGAATACTGTCTGACTAAGTACTAAGTACCGTCTTATTTTTTAATGTGAAATCAAGTCAGGGATTCTTGTGAAAAAG
Source organism: Coelogynopora nodosa (assembly GCA_034780555.1). NCBI lineage: Eukaryota > Metazoa > Platyhelminthes > Proseriata > Coelogynoporidae > Coelogynopora > Coelogynopora nodosa. The sequence goes on from JAUZND010002812.1 coordinate 9,486, forward strand.
TCAGGGAAATCAATACTGCTCAGCTGCTGAGAACCATGCTGTCAGTATAAAATGGAAACAGTCTAAATCTCCATTATTTATAAATTCATGAAAATCTTCCTTTTTTCAAAATATTAAATAAAAGTTAGGCTTAAAATTGTGTAATAGGTAATAAAATGGGTGGTATTAAAAAACGTATGTAAAATGGATTAAAATATGCATATTGTATGGTATTTTTCAGTACGAATTGGATATCTTTGTCCTAATTATTGTGTATATAGTGACTCGAAGTGAATTTATGTATAGTTTGGATTTTCCAAATCAATTTTTGTTACCAAGAGCATAAATTCACAATGTCAATCTAAATTACTATAATGGGTTATCGAAACATATTTGATTTGTTACATGAAGAATTTAATCGATAAAATAAAATAGATGAGTTATTTGACCCACCAGACGTTGAGGAAATAAATTATAATACAGAAGAAAATATTTCGGAACAAGATTCAGATACAGACACCGATGGTAATTATAATAAATATACATCTATTTTTAATATCTTTATTTATTTTCAAACTGAATTGCTTTATATTTCGAATAAAACATGTATATTTTTATTTATTTAGATACTGTAAACATTGATGGAGTTGACGGTTTGATGCAAAATTATGACCTGTTGGCCCCTGATGATATTATCAAACAGATTGCACAAATGCGTTTTCATGAATCTGCATGATATTGTGTTTCTAAATTGTTACATAATGTGGCGTTTTAAAAATACTGATTGGAAAAGAAACAACAAATTCAAACTACGCCTGTTTCTACCTGAAATTTGCCTTCTGCTAGCGACGCCTCACATTCAGCGACGGATTGAAAGAGAAAACTTAACTTCTAATAATCGCAGATAAAGTTACTAGGATTTGACTTGATACAGCCAAATAATAGGCCTGAGCAAAATGCTAAATTGACCCCAAATAAAGGATTAGGGTTTAAATACGTAATATCAAGGGAGACATGAAGTGTAACACTGGTGCTAAATAAAGCATCGTGTGGCGAAAATAATTTTCATCAGGATATAACCATTCAAAAATATATACTTTATTGTTATAAATATTGTTTGTTTTTTGTTATTAATATTTTTTAAATCCCGAAATTAAATTCATTCATCAAAGGGATGCTTTCCTTTAGTTTAGAGAGTCTATTTCATAACTTAAACGCTGGCCATCTCCAGGTAAACAATGCCGTGGAGCCCGACAACATCGTGTACGTAATGGACGCCTCCATCGGGCAGGCCTGCGAGGCCCAGGCTCTGGCTTTCAAGCAGAAGGTGGATGTCGCCTCGGTGATCGTGACCAAGCTGGACAGCCACGCCAAGGGGGGTGGCGCGCTTAGCGCGGTGGCCGCCACCAAGTCGCCGATCATCTTCATCGGCACCGGGGAGCACATCGATGACTTTGAGCCCTTCAAGGTGCAGCCGTTTGTCCAGAAGTTGCTGGGCATGGGGGACATCGAGGGTCTGATCGACAAAGTGAACGAGCTGAAGTTGGAGGACAACGAGGAGTTGGTCAAGAAGTTGAAGCACGGGGTGTTCACCCTGAGGGACATGTACGAACAGTTCCAGAACATCATGAAGCTGGGGCCGTTCTCGCAGATTCTCAGCGCCATCCCCGGCTTTGGCCAAGACTTCATGACCAAGGGCAACGAACAGGTGGGATACATATTTCAGTTCTAATGTATTTCTGTACAATACTTAAAAATACAATATACGGAACAGTATCAGTGTTGTTACCAGTGTTTCTAAGTCAAACTTTCGTTTGTAAAATCGATAAGTGATGACGTCATCACTTACTTAATCCGTTACTATAGTTATTGAATCAGTGGGGGAGTTCTGGAATTTAACCGTGAAAACCTATTATAATGGAGGACCTTGTTTTGATGATCTCGGAAATATTGTATTCAATGGGTGGTTTTTCTTCATAGTTGTCACTTAGGCTGTTTCGCTACAGGAAAAATCGATAAAATGTATATTATTTAGTACAACTAGCTCATTTACATCTATTATCATTTATTTATTTGGCGCAATGTGGTTTAAATATTTCAGTGAAATAACCTTCTAGTTCTATACGGTTAACTTTTAAAATAATTATATGTGTGTTACACTTTTTAATATTTTGTACACATTTAGACTTTATTTTAATAACAAAATTTTATAAAAAATTAATTGATGGTAGTGTGGTTATTTTTATTACAATTATAAATTATATACTTTCTTAAATGTACAGTGTTCTTGGAAACGTTCTTAAATATGTTAGTAAAAGGTCGTGGAATTTACAATGTCCATACTTCTTCCAAACTGTTAGTTCTGTACCTGTTTATACCAATAAAATAATTACACACCGTGCAGGCATCATATGCATTATCATGCCGGAAATTTAATAAATTCAGGAAATTCCCATCATTCTTGAGATCAGCACAAATGTGCAATAATATTAGGACACCATGGGGAGTGGGGGGTGCACATTTCCATGAAAAGCAGGGGAAGTTTCTTTCCATTTTAGAGCAGAATAATTACATTTAGTACACATTACAGCAACATATTTTATCAACAGAGTCAAATTCGCGATTCTCTTTTTGTTATTTTATTTAATATTATAACTGCAACTGTTAATATTGAAAATAACGTTTCAATATGCTTTCGGGATGATATGGGGGTCAAAAGTATATAGTTATAGTCTCAAACTTTTTTAATCTTCGAAAAGTGCTTAAATTTGTTTTTCCAAATTTTCTACGAACATAACATCTTTGTGACGCCGCTTGCCCGCAGGAGTCCCAGAACCGGCTAAAGCGGATGATGACGATCATGGACAGCATGAGCGACAGCGAGCTGGACAGCCACGAGGGGGCCAAACTCTTCAGCCGACAGCCGGCGCGGGTTCAGCGGGTGGCCAGGGGGGCCGGGGTCAGCCAGAACGAGGTGAAGGAGCTCATCACCCAGTACACCAAGTTCTCGCAGATGGTGAGTGGAGAGCACAGCACGGCACACTGCACTGTACTGCACTGCTTGTTTACTCCTCGTGTCAGCTGAGGGTTAATACAGTGCTGATACAAGCTGCGTTTTTTGTTAAAAACTGCGTTATTGCGTGCGTTTTTTTACATATTTCTAGGT
>JAUZND010002813.1:0-12629 GCA_034780555.1 Coelogynopora nodosa
GTGTTGGAAATTGATTTTGAAATATCGTCAGCTAAAAACATGTTTTAAAACTCGCTTTTTTCTAAAAAATAAATGCCGAGCTAAAAACATGTTTTAAAACTCGCTTTTTTCTAAAAAAAATAAATGCCTGAAATTTTCAATAAATATCTTCATTTTGTCTTAAATTATTACGGAAAAAATATTTCCTATAACGCTGGACACCCTGAGTTTGTTTGTAACATTCTTGCTTGAAATTTTTTGTTATTATTTTATTCTGTACATTGATCTATTATAATCACTTTTAACTATATATTAGTATATGTCATAAGCTTTGGATTTTATTCTTTGATCGAGTTTATGTAGTTATTTTAATCTCATAATGGTCGGTCTAGAATTAGTTTTTTCTAGTCTCTTCGACGTCGATGTGGTGTATCGACTCGTTTTGTGTAGACTAATTCTACTGTGTCCATCTCACAATGTTAAGGCATCTCATTATGTACTTGGCAAATGTAACCGACCCTATCTTTTCACTACATTGTTCTTTTTATAATGTAATGATACATAACCATGTATGGTGTTGGCTGTTGTTATTTTTGATCGTTTAGAATTCATAACAAATTATCAGGGATTTTAATGCACTAAATAGAACATTACATATATAATTTTTCTATTTTATGGATGAGGTAGGCTATACATAATATTATAATATATTATATGAAAACATTTATTACATAGTTAAAGGTTTTAACATTACTATATTTTCATACTTGTCCAACTATAGTTGGATATTTTAACTGGTTATATGCTGTTTCTACATGAAAATTAACAACCTATTTTTTAATGTTACTTATAATGAGCTTACATTGACACGCGTGTTGCTACAAAAAATGTTGTTGGTTAGATATACTTTATTTGTCAGAAGCTTCAAATCCTATTGACTGATTTTGACCTATGTACCATATCTTGTTTATTCTTTACTTAAATCCGAACTTAATATTGTTTTAACTTATATAAATAATTATAAATTCACTATCCTGTTTAATCTATATAAATATTTAACAAAAGGTTCACAATTGTTTCTAATTATAAATTACAAGACCACATTTTATGTAGTTAATAATGTCAAATGTTAAACATTATATTTATCTGGACTGGTTGACTTACTGGATGAAATAGTATTATCGTACTATAGCGGTTTTTGAAATTCTATTTTGAATTACCCTTTTCTACACGTTTTGTACAATCTTATGTATTATTATTTTGTTATTTAATATAACGAAAGTTTTCCTTTAGAAGTATTGTATTTTAACTTAGGAAAATTAAACTGCCTTAGCATGTATATATATTTAAATCATGTATGACATATTTAGATATAATTCATGAATATAATATATATATTTAATACTGAATTATTTCACAGGTAATATATTAATTTCGATTTGTGTGTTTTGCTAAATATAGTGATACATTCTTCACTTATGTATAATACAAGAGATACTCCAAACGGGTTGTTCTAAGTTTTCTCGGCCTTAGAATTGATTTATTTGAGATTATGAAAAGTCACGAAAAAGTTATGATTATTTTTTGTTGATGTGATGTGAAGTGATGAAATTGATATATACCTAATTTTTTTAATATTATTATGAAAATTATCATTTATTTCTTTCAAAATATGTTGACTGTGTAGCAAATGTAATATTCTATTAACACCATACACTATTCCTACAAACTGACACATACAAGCAAAATTGTAGGGACACTTCTAAAATATTCGATATAACCTGTATATTGATAAATATATATATAGTTCGGGAATTTTATGTAGTTCTTGACAAGTCATTAAAAAGACCAGGAATTGTTGTTTGGTAAATGTGCGGGAATCCTTCTAGTGTTTGGAAATGATATCCTTCATCTTCATTTCAGCCCTCTCGGCCAGCGAAGACCAGCGAGACAAAAGCGAAAAGGAGAACATCTCCAGCGACAAGAGAAGGCGGCGGGAGCAGAAAAGATCCCCCCACAACTGAGGAGAGAGGGAAGACCAAGAAGAAAGGAGGGTCGTCGGATTCCGCTCTTGCGAAGGCGCTGACCTCTTCCAGTCAGTACGACTCGAGCACTATTGACGTGGCTATGCAGCGCGTGATTGCCGAGAACAAGGACAAGATGTCCGAGGAGGAGTTGGTTGATATGCTCGCCAAGATCTATCTGGACGCTAAACGAACAGGAGGGGTGCAGTCAGGTGGGATATAAACAAAGATGGAGCATGGGAGTAGTATGGGAAGGGTCGATTCGACCGCACAACTTGACTTTTGATCATGATACTTGACTTTTTACCATGACACTTGACCTTTCGCCATACATTTTAAACATCAAAAATAAGATAAAATGTGCTTAACGTATACGCAAATATGTATAATATTGTAAATGAACCATGTTGTAGACCATCGAAATTATTAAAAAACACATACACAATGATTACATTTCATAATAATTTGATGAAAATTCACTTATATGACCACTCGGAATCAATTAATACAATATAGAACGAAACAGGCTCTGTATGAGAACATCTAGAAGAGATAACTCATAAACAAATAATATGATCCAATCAATATATACTAAATACAACCAACTAGATAGTTGATAAACATAACTTATGTCTGTTAAAGTTTCGATCATGAAGAATAATTGTCATATATGTAAAAAGGCTATTGTTCGAATTCCCGCACACTTACTGCGTGTACACAAGGTAATGTTTAACGCACGAGAGCTTACTTTGATCAAAGATTTATTGTTACTGTCGACTGAAAGAGTTTTTATTAAGTACACGAAAATATTCTTCAAGAAATCGACTACCTACAACACTGAAAAGACAATTTAAACTATTTCTGCACATATACCGACGAAACGAAACTCCCAAAGTTACCATGTTCCACGGATTTCAAACACAAGATGACGAACAAGATTAGATATTAAACTCAAATCAATCAGTTACAGACGAGAAATCAATACGGTCCGACGACGAGGAGGAAGAGAAAGAGTCGTCGCTTTTGACTACAATTCTGGAGGACATACAGAAAAACATACAGAAGAAATTGACCTTGAACGAGTAGAAACACAAAGTACAAGACCAAATGATGAATTATATTGAACTCTATTCAATTATATGAAAAATGTCGAGGCAATGGAACGAATTGAAAAAGACGTCGAAAAAATTCAAAAATATACTCCTGTTGTCACCTATAATTCAGCTCTATGGGAGAGTATCAAACGATTTTGGTATATTTTTGACAGCAGAGTGCGTGATGCATTTGGACGCAATTAATATCTCACATGTTGGTTAGGATGATGATATTGACACATATAATAAAAATTGCATCCAATATATTAAAGTACGTTTTCATCTCAAACTTTATATGATAAAGTACTACTGGGGTAGGGGGGAGGGGGCGAAAAGTCAAGTATCATGCTCAAATGTCAAGTGATGCGGTCGAATCGACCCTTCTTATACTACTGGTGGGGTGTCTATGTAAGCTGGAGGGTTCCTGAGAGAGAACAGTTTATTTGTGATGCTAAACTTATTATTTTCTATTCTTAATTAATTTATATAATTTTTTGTTTTCAAGAAATGATTGTCTCTCTACCTGCGGTAAATATACACTCTTGGTTTGACCGTTTGACTCTTGGTTCTTGGTTTGACCGACAATTAAGTGAAAATCTGTATTTTTATGGTACTGTTTGTGTCTAATGTGATGCTTTCAAATTTGTACATCAATTTTCTGTTGAAATCTTATATTTTGACTCAAAAAGTTATTTCTGGATTTTCAATGGTGGTTTACACATGAATAAATCTTCACATTAGTGAGAAAACAAGTGCTGTTTTTTATAAATGCATTAAATTATCATTTACAGAAGTATAGAATGGAAAATATAATGCTGAATTGAATCTGTTCTTACCCGTCCACCAGTCTTTTTTATTCTCCTGTCCATATTCTATTGATTTTCTTTATAGTTGGGTTATCTTTAACTATACAGAGAACTACGAAACGTTCATACTTCCGAAAATGTACAGGTGCATTCCTGATTGAATACCTCTTAGGTAGGGTGTGTCTAGGTTAGTTTCAATGTTTGTTTGGTGTATTTTACTACAGTACTATACTGTACAGGGCTTCATTTACTAATTAATGAATATTTTACTATGATAAGTATAAGCGAGTTTTTCCTTTCTGTTTGAGAAATCAGGCGAAAAGGTCAGGATTGAAGTTGTGGTTTGCTATAGGTTGAGGGAATAGGCTGTGAGCAAAAAGAGTTGTCCAAAAACAGTTAATTTTACCTCTTGAGCTCAACCCAGTTTGATCGTGAAATCGTTAGGGTAACTATAGATACAAATATCTTAACCAAGTGAACCAAGTTATTCCGATTAGTTTTATTATAATTGTTATGGTAATTTGTTGGTGATTATTTATCTTGCAAATATGTTTCCATTTTTTGTTGTGCAATTTTAAGGTGTTGTAGTTATATTATTTTCTTCTATATGCAGGCCTGATTAAAAATAAGGTTGTACATTTTAATTAATATATTTTTTACCATATTGTTAATGAATTTGATAAAAACTAGAACTGACAATTTGTTTAAACTTATACAGTAAACTTATACAGTAAAACAGTATACGAACGTTAAAACATTCACAAACGACGTTACTGTATGTGCGATTAATAACATTAATTAATATATTGTGGCTGACATTTGACTAATTCTGGCTCTGACTTAATATGTTTCTTAGGCATGCTTTACCATATTATGATCATGTTCTAGGTCTGCTGAATAATTGTGTGAAAGTAATGCTCAATATGATCTATTTGTGGTTGCGGTCTTGTTTATTTGTACAATTTATACTTTTTAGGGCCAACTTTATTTAACAAATACTGCCATTATTTTTGTATATAAAAATTAAAAACTCAACTTATGCATTTTATATTGTTATTATTTTATCAATAATTTGTTTTGCTATCAGTATTCTCTTATCATTAATAGAATTATTAATTTATTATTATAAAAGAAAATGAGATCATAAATTAATTGTTTTTCTTCAATTTACAGATGTTCCAAAGAAGTCGAAACGCGTGGAAAGCAAGCGTCTAAAATGTGAGCTATCGTTGGTTTTATTTTATTGTTATGTAGTATCGATTAGTAGTATTATGTATGATGCCTAATTTACATTAGTATGCATAGCTAGACTCCATATATTTGAGTTGAGTAAGTGTTCGGGTATCTCTATTTAATTTTTTATGTTGAATTTTTTTATTACTTTAGGTTAAAATACTGGTTATTATAATAATAGGGTTAGCAGGAATAATAATAATAGAATACTAACACCAAAACTATTAAAAAATAAATGAGAAAAAGATTAACCATATAAAAACATAATATGGCATAATTTTTTCGTATTATAAAAAGAAAGATAGCATTTAGAAAATGAAGAATATAAACAAACAAACAAATAAAAATTCTGACTAAATTAAAGAAAGACAAGTTTTATATTCCGTATTTTATAATTGCTAGATCTTCCGGATTCAGGCCTTTTAGGAAATTTTCTATAAACAAACAAACAAATTAACTAACAAACTGTTTGATAAAATTATCGAAGCTGAACTACGATGGTTAATCTTAAATGCAAGTAATCTGCCATTTCTTCTTCCCAAATACGTTAGAATCATACACAAAAACACTAAAAGACAGCGCGATGGCCCAAATGATAAAATAAGGGAAATGCAATTTACCTCACATTGCTCCATTTCGTTGATTCAAAAAATCAATCATACTATTTATTTGAAGCTCATGCGATGTTTCAGCAAAAAACATTACTTAATGCTATCAGGGACTACTATACAGGGTGGCCAGATTGGTTTTTAATTTTTTGAAAAATAATTATAACTAAGATATGGAAAAGATTACAGTTTATTTTATTGAACATTTTACATGTATAAATTACAAATATCAAAACAAGCATATATGCAATAGTCAAACAATCCACTCATCTCAAGTATTCAAACGGCTTTCCTTCATTAGCGATACATTCTATGCACCGGGATTGCACACCGTGGCAGACAGTCTGACATGTTTCAACCGTGATTGTACCTGCTTCCTCCTGAATAAATTGTCGCAGTTGAGTAAGTGTTACGGATTGCTTGGAATACACTCTTGTCCTTTAGGAAGCCCCACAGAAAAAAATCGGCAGATGTGAGGTAGGGTGATCTTGGGGCCCACTAAATAAGACCACGTCGACCAATCCACATGTCGGGAAATTGTTGATTGAGAGAATCACAGACACGTGCGCTGTAATGGCCGGTGCCCCATCATGCATGACCCATTAGCCATTACCTGCTAAGGGAAATACATGTTCTTGTAACAGACGCAGATATACTTCTCCGTTCACATTCTCATCGAGGAATACCGAACTCATCGAGGAATCACGAAATGGCAGCCCAAACCATTATGCCAGGTGCGCGGATATCATGTTCAACAGTGAAATGCGGATTCTCAAATGCCCTCTTCACCAGTTTTGGTGATTGACATGTCCTGCCAAAGTAAATTTAGCCTCATCTGACCATAAAATAATGTCTTAAACCTCTGGATCATTGTCCATTAGAGAAAGTAAAGTGTCACATGTTTCCAAGCGACGATCGAAATCATTTTCTGATTGGGCTTGACGCAAACGTGGGATGTAGGGATTAACCTTTAAATCTTTAAGATGTCTGCGAACAGTTCTACGACTGATTCCAGAAATGAGTGATAGACGTCTTGTTGACTGTTGGGCATTATTATTGAGCTGTTGTCTAATAATGTCTTTGTTGGGTGAGGTTCGTGATGTTCTTGGTCTTCCAGGTGGATGCTTTGGGAACTGCTTTGTTCGAACTACTGGTTAATCCGTACAATTGTTTTTCTATCAATGGCATCATCACTGTATTACGCTAGTAGCTTTCTTGGTACTTCAGACTTCTTGTCTTTAGTTGAATATACAATCGAACAGCTTTCATTTTCTGTACATGTTTATCAGCCATGTGCAAGAACATGGCCTTGTATCCTTGTATAAATTAGTTAGAATTATAATCAATACACGAATGCATCAAATAATGCATACATATCCATAGACTGAAATTATTAAAATCATAGAGTTATATTTATTTTTAAAAAATGACCACCCTTTCTGGTCCACTTTGCTATTAAAAAATGAATTGTTAGTCACAGGCACAGATTTCAATCTATTAATTTCAATTACAATCTCTAAAAGTCTATGGTCACAGGACTCATTCTATATTATAGTTGCGATTCTTCTCCACCAATAATCCTTTAGCGCCCAACTCTGACCGCGACAAGGATGAGTCATCAAGTGATCGATCGGCCAGTCGTCATCGCCGCAATCGACGTCGTGAACTGCCACGCTCGACACTGGTCGATAATAGCGGGGAGGACGGGGCGAGTGACGACGACGATCGACGTCATAGCCGGCGAACCAATCAGAAGCATCGCAGCCGCCACCATCATCAACATCACGTCCACCACCACACAGGGGAGGCAGCTGCTGTGGAGGTGGCTGTCAGCGCTAGTATGCCCCCGCCGGCTTCGGTCCCGCTTACCATGGCGGAGAAAAAGAAGTTGCAGTGGGATCGGGAGCGAGGTGACTCACTGACTCCCTTGCCCCAGTCTAGTACACCTATTATTATCAATTTATTGGTTATTAGAAAATTATAATTAGGAGTTAATCGCGTAGGCCTACTCATAATTATAATAGCACTATGCACTCCTAAATATATGCGGATAATTTTATGAGCTGCTAAATATTGTCAGTTTACACATCACTTTGACCTATAACGCACTATTTTGATCTTCCAGAACATATTTTTTGCTACAGGAGATACCTCTTGAATGACTCCTCCAAGTCCATGGTACATAATATAAACAAAATAAACTTATGTGATATCCAGATTTTAATGCACACATCTCCTTTGCGATTTGTGAGTATACATAGTGAACTCCAAATAAACATCAACTTAACTTTTGTGCATATAAAACCATATGACACAACTAATGTATTACTTCTCAAATATTTGCAGCCTTATGGAATCAGAGTTAAGTTATAACATCATCTAGAACTTCCAGGCCTTCAAGATATTGTCTTTGGGTGCCTGCTTCAAAGCAATAATACAATAATTTGAAACTCAAATCAACTTCTGCAACAATATCATGAATTCCTATAAGCAGGAACAATGTAAAATTGTATAAAATAATTATAATCATAACTTTAACTTTGCAATACTGTACATTCTACAAATATTTGTTTATATTTATATGAATTTTGCAATTTTAGTGATTGTATTATTTTCTTAAATAATATGATAGCTGCATGGTTATGCCAAAGGGTTTCTTTAAAATTTCAAATTATTTCAACCAAGTGATAAAGAATTTTACACATTTAATTATTTAAAAATCTCGTACGTTTAACAAATCAAATATTGTTACAAAAATTCAATAATTAAAAATATATATTTGTTAACTATTCTTGACTTTTTCTCCGCATAAACATAACTCAAGTGTATTCTCCCTACAGTATTTCTTTTCTTCTGAACAGTAATTTTAAAATAATGAACAAAACAGAAAATAATTTTTATGATGTCATCATCGGTATCTAATCGATTAAAAAAGATTTTATATGGAACTAATATCGCAAAACATAACTGTTTAGGACCTATATCATAATTATTATTAGTTTATTCGAAGTATAATCTTATTTTTATTTGTAAAAAGCATTTTTTTGAGTAAAATGACTTAAATATGAATTGGTATCGTATCTATAAACCACAAACATGAATTACATGGAATCGTCATTGTACAAATAAAAACAGAAAAATCGTCACTGTATCGATAAACATATTATTCTGGAGTTGTATCTAATTACCATTTCATGCAATCCGCATTGCGTCAATAAAATTATTTTCTGATTAATATATTATAAGTTGATTTGTTTTACGCACGCAATCAATGCCGGTTTTAATCAGTACCGAATCGATGCAATCTCGCTGTTTATAATTTATCAATGTAATACCTGTTTTAGAATTTATCGATGCAATGCCGTTTTGATGAATTGTTACTTCCCTATATTGATTAATAATATGAATTTACATCTGTTACGCTTGTTTTATTCCTTAAAATGGTATTGGGTTCTTTAGAATCCATGTATTATATTATAATTAGGTTAAATTGTATTTTTTTAATGTAATATGCAATTAATTCAAATATCCTCCTACTTTATATATACTACTATGAGTAGTCGGTATAATTTTAAAATATATTTTATATAAATTTAATAAATATTCTAAAAATTATAGTAAATTATTTTTTATTTAAAATATATGATAATAAATATTATCATATATTTTAAATTATAATAATATTAATTATATTATTAATTATAATTATATTAATTATATTAATTATATTAATATTACTAATTCGACACGAAAAGAAACATTAATTTGTTTATTCAAATTTACTTCGTTCTTTAATTATACTGAAATTAATATGCCATAGACTTTAAAATCCCAGTTCAACAATTGTGATTATTTTATATCTATTGATTTCGCCAGTTTGAAAAGCAGAATTATATTTTATATTAGTTTGTTATCTTAAGATCTTTAATCATCCACTGATTTACAGCGGAATTCGCCAAGATCCAGTCTTACAATCCCTGGGGCAAGCCGGGTGCTGGGGCACCCCCCTTAGCGACCCCGAGGGACCCCTCTCCACCCCCCTATCCATCTGCGACAAATCGAGGAGGACAGCCGCCACAACCAGGGGGGAAACAACATGCCTTCACGGATTCCTACACTGTCGATTCTAAGGTGACTAGCTTGATCCAAATAACTCATTAACTCAGTAACGTAGAACATATGTTTTCTTTTCCATTAAAAAATTAAAATAATTTTTAAGAAAAGCATTTATTAAATGTTTTGAATATTGTAATTTTAAATTTTTGTTAGAGAAGATAAAAATATGGTTAAAATGATAAAACATGTCTAATTACAATATTAAAATGTTAATGTACCCAATGCATCTATTTTAGTTTGATTAGTGTGAAAAGAAATCATTGTGTTTCATAACACGTCACAACCATTAACTGTATCTTAAATGTATTGATTATTTGTAATTATGTATTTATTTAGTTGCAAAAAATTTGACTAAAACATAATTTAAAAAAAATTAGGCATGGGATTATTTAAAATATTATGATACTAATTTTTTAAGTGTACCGGTTTTTCATTGTAAGTATAACAAATACTCTAATGTATATTGAAGCAAGAGTTATTTTCGACAGTTATCTTATTATTTATTTAAATAATTGTCTTTGAATTGTGTGATATCATTAAATTCAACGGTCAATATTTAAGAAAATAAGGCCCAGTTGTTTTAGGCTGCTATGATAAAGTTATCTGGCTGCGCAAGCTACAGTCCCCTTAAATACTCATATTAATGTAAATTAATTGGTAAATTGTTGTTTTGAAGATGGTGTATTTTTAAATGTGTTTTCAATTCTAGGATCCAGTTGATAAGATAATTAAACTGCTGTTCTTTACAATAGTAGACAACCACAAAAATCCTATCCTTCTTACCAACATATACATCCCACCTATTAGGAACAGTACAGATGACCAGAGAACTGATCATTTTTATACCAATAACATGCCCACAGACAAAAATGGCATAATAATGGGAGATTTCAATGCACATCACCCAGAATTGGACCCCTTCAAAACAACTGACCACATAGGTAACGAAATAAACATATGGCTAGACAACTACAACTGGATCATAGCTAATGACGGTTCAGCGACCCGCATAGACCCAAGCACAGAAGAATCAAGCGTCCCAGACATATGCCTCCACGCCCCAAAATTTAACAATAGAATTAACTGGAAAACATTAAAATCAATAGGATCAGATCATCTACCAATCCAAATCGACATAAAACTTGAAAAAATTAACGGATAGATCCCACCAGAAAGAAGAAAAAATTGGTGTTATAAAAAAGCCAACTGGGAAAACTACAGAAAAGACATTAAAAAAGGGTTGAACAAAGCAGCAAACCACCTAACGATGAACATTAATACAACAGAAAAGAGACTTTCAAATATCATCATGAAATCAGCCAAGACAAATATCCCCAAAAACTCATCCAAGGCACCCAAACATTGGTGGTCAACCGAAGCAAATATTGCAACAGAAAAAAGACACAAAAAATACCAACAATGGCAGAAACAAAAAGATAATAGAATACATAGATGCAAAAAAAGAAGCGGAAGTCACTATCAATAAAGCCAAAATTGAATCATGGCGCGAATTTGTAGGCCAACTATCTCTCAAAGAAGACCCCAAAAAGGTATGGAATGTCATCCATAGCCTTGACAATAAGGGGAATCAACCACAAAATGGCCAGAGCATACACAACGAGAACGGCAAAATAGCCACAACAGATAACGAAAAAGCTAATATAATGGTCAAACATTACGCTAAAGTAAGTAGGTCAAAACACAACAAAGAAAAACAAAAGATATTTACCAAAGACAACATCAGGACGATGAACAAACCATGTCAAGACCATCAAAACTGCAAAGGCAAAGTATGCTCTAAATTCACCAAAATCGAACTAGATATTGCAATAAGTAAAATGAAAGGAAAAGCAGCTGGCCCCGACATGATCACACCCAGAATGATAAAAGAACTACCTGAAGAAGGTAGAGTTGCCATTCTAGAATGTATCAACCTATCATGGACCCTGAAACAACTACCAACAAACTGGAGAAGAGCCAACATCATTGCACTCCCCAAAGCAGGTAAACCAACTAATAAACCAGCATCCTACAGACCTATCAGCCTAACCAGCTGTATTTGCAAGATAGCAGAAAGAATGGTACAAGGCCGTCTACAATACCTTCTAGAATCAACACAAGTACTAGCCCCTGAACAAGCAGGATTTCGTAAAGGACGAAGCACAGAAGAACAAATTGCTAGAGTAGTACAAGACATAATGGACAACCTGGAAACCAAACCTAACATGTTAAGAACAGCCATGGTGGCAGTCGATATGACAGCAGCGTATGATAAAGTTAACAAGAAAGGCCTCATCAATAAAATGGCTAAAATGAACATCCCACCCTGTCTTCTAAAATGGATCAACCAATTCTTATTAGATAGAAGAGTGAAAGTTCAATGGAATGGCAAAACATCAAAAGAAGCCAAAATGAAAGATGGACTACCACAAGGAAGTGTACTCTCACCTATCCTATGGCTATGCTACATTAACGACCTATCAGAGATTCTCAAATGTAAAGGAGTAGAAGTAGCTCTATACGCAGACGATATCGTATTCTACACAGCTGACAAAGACTACAACAAAGCCAAAATCACACTACAAACAGCCCTAAATGAATTACAGAAATGGTGTGAAGAATGGGGAATGCAAGTCAGTAGTTCAAAAACAATGAGCATACTATTCACAACAGACCCTAAAGAAGTCAACGCGAAAGCCAAACTCGACCTCTATTATAACAACGAACCTCTCCCACAAGTATCAAATGTCAAATTCCTAGGAGTCACAC
>JAUZND010002814.1:0-12629 GCA_034780555.1 Coelogynopora nodosa
GGTAAAATTAATAAATTTTTAGCCATGACTCATAAATCTATTTATAAGTGAGTCAGAATCGACTCATCATATACTGGGGGTGGGGGGGGGTAAAAAAATCTAATTATAACTGAATTGACTCTTCCTATACTACTTACTACTACTGGGAGATCAAGGCTATAATCCTCTTCGACTTTGGCTGTATACCCCCGTTGACCGGCCACACCTTACACCACAAGAACGTCGATACAACAGCACACATCGATCATCACGTTGTTCAGTTGAACGATTATTCGGTTTGCAGAAAAGGCGCTGGAACTGGACTTCGTTGTAATCCAATAAAGGCAAATTTTATTATCGTGGTGTGCCGTTTTACACAACTTTGCTGTGATTCGAAGTGAACTAGATTATGAAGGAGACGATTATACAGATGATATGGATCAATAAAATGCACAATTGGAGGGTATTGTGGATAATGCGGTTGGACGTGCTGCTGGAACAGCGTATAGGCCTATATGCTTATTTTTAACTTTCGTATTTAATGTCTATTTTATTATTTGACACTTTATCAATAGCATATTTGTTATATCACATACCTTCATTATTATTATATGATGGTATTTAATATCATTTCAATCTTTTGGCATTAATTTTCTCAGATTTAAAAAAAAGTTAAGATTAATTTCAATATATAATTTTGTTTGCAAACTAACTGAAATATTTCATGATAGATTCCTAACCCTACTATATTTAGTCTATTAATTTCAACATATATTAATATGAAAATATGTTTTATGTAGTAATATTAAAAAAAAAGTTAACTAATGAAATAAAATAGTTTTATAATTAAAATAAGTAAAAAATATTAAAAACTGTACATCAGAAAGTAAATATATACAACAACTATAATTAATAGAGGATTACAATAGCTAAAAACATATCATT
Source organism: Coelogynopora nodosa (assembly GCA_034780555.1). Classification (NCBI taxonomy): domain Eukaryota; kingdom Metazoa; phylum Platyhelminthes; order Proseriata; family Coelogynoporidae; genus Coelogynopora; species Coelogynopora nodosa. The sequence continues at coordinate 925 of JAUZND010002814.1, forward strand.
ACATGAGGTGCCTATATGTCCATATACAGACATGTGATTTATAATTAATTGAAATTTCGGAAAATAATGGTTGCGAGTAGTGGTCGTTAATTTTGAAAAAAACGAGTAAAAGAAGTAGCCTACCAACGAAGAATTTAGATGTATTAATTTTAGCTGTACAAGCTGTTATAGGCCCAGTATAATAGAGTTTAGACCAATAAACCAAGAATGAAATTTTGTAAATGTATCCAAAAATTCACTTAAAGGAGAAAATTATATAAATTACAATTGTAATTCTTTATATGCAAACATATAATACTCATGCGAATATGTATGTATAATATATTGAAAATTAACTAATGAGATTATAGGCTATAATGAAGCAATATTTTCTGAAAAGAGCATTTATTTAACCTCGACCCTTTACCTACTCAGATTTTAGGCTATTAGATATTTAGACATCCTGTATAAGATTAAAATACGCACCATAGGAAAATTAATACTTAGTATAGAAAAAGGGCACCATAATAAAAAAAGGCAGAGATTCAAAAAAGGGGAAGCGTTCGACCCCCCTCTAGCCGGCGGGCATGAAACTGTACAAATTAGCATCATTCCCGATTATACTTTCTGAAAGTTGAATCTTATTTTACATTAATCGATAAAATATTGATAAACCAATCAAACATTTCAGAGCGCTCGACAACAACTCTGATTTGTTCATTTTCAACCTTCTTTTGATTGCCGGTAAAGTGTATTCGTCCTCTGTCATTATTAAATCATAGATGTTCCATTGTTTGAAGTTATAAAGTTGTTTTTAGAATATTGTGGAATTATTGTCTATTTTTATTTATAAGAAGGAATTATTATTAAAAACATGGGATCATGTTACTGTACATTTCGCTTCCTTAAAATAATCGTTCTTTTGACGTTCTGTTCAACTTTATACAAACTTACAATCATCAAACTTCTCAATGCTGAGCCTGCCAACTCTCACACTCCAGAGCCGCAATCTTCAGACGATGATGATCTTTCGGTGACTGTTCAGAGAAATCGAACGGGGAACCAAGATCCTTGGCTGTACAACGTTTCGGCGACAATGACGGAGCTTGTTCAGTCTTACGATAATCGACTTAGACCTAATTTCGGAAGTGAGTATTAATTGTGCGACAGTGGGTGATCAAACTAAGATACCTACATTTCTCTTAAAAACAAATTAAGGTCGCTCCTATAAATATAAATGTGATATAATGGTCAATGTTCATAATAAAGATTATTAAAGTAAAATAATACAGAGAACGGTTTTGGATTTTAAAGTAATTTAAAAGATATAAATCAATTAATACAATAAAACACTAATATTATGATATTTATGATAAATATTTATTACGACCCCTTTTACATGTTGAACACCACCGTAGGAAATTTCCCTGGTAACAGCTGTTATTTGTAGGATATGAGCCATTTAAAAATTTGGAAATTAAATTTCATAAGTATAAATGGTTCAGTTTGTAACCGTTTAGAAACAGTTTATAAGATTTCACTAAAATATTTTTGTTAAAATATAAAAACTTGGTAGTTAATATTTATATCGGTAGTAATATTATAAAGTATTAATTATATTTACTGAACGTAGTTAACTTATATTGTAACTGTTTTTATAAAACATTTTATATATGTATAGACTACCTATATGATAATTTGTTTGTTACATGCATTCATTCTAACTTATAATATACAGGGTTTATATGTTAATAAAAATGTAAGTTATTTATTAAATGGTGTATATTATACATTTAATTATAATTTTATTACACGGTAACGTGAATTATTCAACTACAGTTTTATGTTAATTAAATTGACGATTTCAATATTTTACACTGCTAACAATACTTTAATGTAATATTTTATACTAATAGGCTTAACTGTAGAGCGATTTATCAATTATTGTGTTCTGTGTTTTAAGCTGAAATTGTTTTACGTAGCTATATACTAGATTATAACCTTTTTAGGTGACTGTAATGAAAGATTTTGTGTGTTTGAAATAAGCTTTTATTCTTTTTTATCTAATTAAAACTTACCATAAGTTAACATAATTTGAATATCTCAGATTTAACAATATATATTTGTGTTTTGAGTATTTCAATTATATAATATTGTATACGTATATTAATTTATACTCATTTATTAGGGACTAAAATAGAAAATTTATGTTAATTTTAAAAAAGTTCTCCAGATATTCTCAAAAATACCGTTTTAGTGATAACTTGCAAATTACTCGTTGATTCACGGACGAAACTTTTTATTTTAATGTTCTGTGCTTGCAAGGTTATTTACGGATGCTTTCAACGGTTAAAAAGGCCACTTATTTTTACTTGAAAATTGCCAAATTTTATACTGTGGTGTATCATATATTTAAAATATCAGCTGTTTCACTAATGGAACTATTTAACATGACATTCACTTTCGTGGTTATTTCCAAACGTTGCTGGTGCTTTTTTTCAAAACAGTTTTCATAAAATTTTGCAAAATTGTTTATCTAATATTTACTACTAATAGTTGGGAAAGTCAATATTAAATTTCAAATTTATTATTAAGTTTTGCATAATTAAGTTCGATCAATAGATAATGTTATATTAAGTTAGCTCATGGCACCGTTTATTTTGTGTAATTATATCTTTATGTATAATTCTAAGCTTTAGAAGTCATTTAAAAATGTTTTCCTGTTTTTTCATGATGACGAAAATAACACTGTTATTGTGACATATTAATTTTTTTATTTTTTATTACAGTTTCGTTCATTATAGGCTATTATAAATTATCATATTAATTTTTAATAACTGTTACACTTCTACATAATAGTAAGTGTATTGCTATTTCATATTTACAAGCTCAACATATTTTCATATAAAATTGAGCAATTTCTTTCTATATATAATATACAGGTTTTGCAATTCTTAAAGTTGATGTATATTAAGTTGAAATATATTATATAGAGTTGCTTGCGTAAAAAAATAGTTGTATAATTTATTTGAAAAATATTAAATATCAATTGAAAGAAAAGTTGACTTAGTAGTTTTTGTGCATTAAATATCAACGATTGAGTAAAACTGATGATACATAGTAAATGTTTTATCTTTATGTCATTATTTCAGCGCATGTTCTAAACATCGGAATGGAGCTTGTTATTGCTAGCTTTGACAGTATCTCGGAAGTTAACATGGTGAGCGATTCATTTGGTTGTTTATTTAGTTAAAAATGAGTGGTTAGACTTTTATTAAATGACTAGACTGGTGCAATACTGTAAGATCATATTATATTTAAAATATATGCGTTTCATGTAATCATTTAAAGAAAATTATTAATTCTTTTCATGTAAAAGATAACCAGTGCTTTAATGAAAATTTATTTTCAATTTTCTGACGCAAAATTTCTAATTTTAAAGTTTTCTATGAGATTTTCAAGAGACTTCGAATGACGAATATTTTCTACTGCTGATATTTTTTATATTTTATATTTTCTAATAGAATATATTTATATTTGATGGTCGTTTTTTCTTCTTCCATATACATGATGTAGTTATATTTGAATATGTATATATATATTACGTGACATGGATAAGGACGTCATAGAATCATGCCTCTTGAGTATAAGATTAAGGGGTCTAATAATGTACGAACTTTTTATTGGGTCTATGACGTCATTATAATGTAGTTAGCATACGTAATATCTCTACTGCTGTTAAAAAATTTCATCAAAACTATAGGGACACTTTGATCACGTGATTACCTCAAATATTGCGATTAGTGTTTAATTCTTTCTGTATGCATTTTTGAATGATTTATATTCATTTATTTATACTTAATTGAATTCTATGAAATAAAATATTGTTTATATAAGAATTCAGATTTTTAAAGAATTAATTTGAATATATCTAATATCTATTCAAACTTAACATTATGCATAATATAAATTTTAAAAGTTCTCAAGACGCTTCAATATTGTTTTGTAGTTATATTTCTAAACTCTATAACGGTTGATTCGTAAAACAAAATAAAACAAAGTTCACAACTTTCTATATAATATATATAACTTATTCTAAAATGGCAGTTAAAATTATAGCAATGGCAAAATCTATTCTATTTAGATTTTTTCAATAATTCTGCGTAATTACATTAATGAGGTGGATCTAAAACATCAATCTGTTTATCACTCTTATATCTCATAAGTCTATTATACATTATATTACAGCCTGCTTCAATTGAAACGTTGAAACTGTTGTGACAATCCACTTCATATATATATATATTTTTTAAATCACTATAAATAATCAATTCATCTCTTGATAAAGTGCATATACACTTTTATTCCTTTTATCTGACTTGACTTAATTCATCTTTTAATGATAGTTTCCTAACTAGATTAATCAGACTGTCTATAATAAGGAATATGAACTGGAACACTATGTTGGACAGTCAGGGATAAAATGACCACAGAATAAATGTTGTTTTCTTTTAGATAAATTTGCCCAGAGCGCAACATATCGGGGACTATATAGTATAGAAAGGATATTTATTGCTAATAGAGGAAAATATTCCGATCTGTCTTCCCATAGCCAAGTTGATATAGCTAAATGAACTAAACTTATTCAACAAAATGTTAATTCTTTTTGTTCATAAATTAGAATAAATTTATTATGGATTCATAATTCAAAAGTAAAACTCTTTTTCAATATTTTTTTTATTATGGGTAATTATTTTTATATATATACAATATATACATATATAATCATAATCGAAACATTAGCAAAACATGTTCATAAAAGTAAAAATAATGAAAACAACATTTTTGAATTGTTATAATATTATGTTCAGAAATAATAGTTTTTATTTTTTGTGGGTCATGTTTGGCTTTCATCTGGAAGTTTGATGTTGCTGGTTTAGAACTGATGTTCTATAATAACAGGGTAGAATGGTTTTGTCGAAATTTAAAAAATCGTTAAATTACTTCAGAAATTGACAAAATTAAGCAGAAACCGTCTTATGAAAGACGAGATTTGTTTGTTTTGTTGGAGACAAGAATCTAGTCGCCGCTTTCTTTGGCGAAGTTTTTTAGTCGTAAGTTACAATAAGTATTAATGTTATTTGTTCAGATTGGGTTGATTTCACTGTTCCTCATTATTTATTAGACCTATATATACCTAAAAATAGATATAAGGAAGTACTATTTGTTCAACTTGCTTGTCGGTTTCAGTTATATTTTCGTTTTTTACTTTTGTATTGGGGCAATTTATTTCTAAAAATATATTTGTAAATATATATCAGCAATACAAATGTATATTTAAAATTCAATTATAAATAAAAATTGATGACATTAATTTATTTAATTTGACGCAATTTTTTTTATAATCGTGGGTATCATATACATCTTATAATATAATCCTATAAATAAAGATATTTTGATATGTTAATTTAGTTTGACATGTTTATTACTTACATATATTTAGTAATTTTACATTTATAATCATTTGTAATGCAATATGCTAATCTCTACAAAATTTTAATAATTAAGCATGTAATTTAAATGGTTAATTAGCCGAAGTAAAGATAACCATTAAAACGATTTTATGCACTGAGAAAAATATTTTAGCTATTTACTCAATTTAAAAAACACACAACCTTATATATTTCCAGAAATTTATATCGTAATGTTAAATATTAGCGAGTTTATATATTGTGCTTTTAACGTTTCTAACAATTTATTTTCTCTTGCATTTTATTTCAGATATTTTATAAATATAAAAATTAGCTGTATAGCAAATTAATTATTTTACAGTAGAACTGCCGCGGTAAAACATCATCGTAAAGACTGACAAAAAAGAGTGCAGGGGGGAATATCCATTTTTTAAGATATCTGTCTTAAAAATATACGTCTAATTGAGACTGAGCGAAAATTTTCGTACATGATTAATGTGAAAGATATAAAAAATAATTGGTTTTAACACTTTTTTTGAAGTTTTTTAGTTATTTGATGAATAAATTCTTTTAATGATTTTTATAGATAATATTTAGCAATGAAAAACTTTTGTTATCGAAATAACATTTAAACAAACATTTTATTCAAATTTTTTTATCGATTAATTTTTGTTTTAGAAAATATAATATGCTGTTTTTTAAATTTCGTAATAATAATTATTGCATGATACCTATCAAACTTGACTATGAATTTCCCCCTGTTTGCAGCATGTTTTTTATTTGAATTCAATAAAAAAATATCAAATGGTTGAGAAGATTATTATATATTTTTAAGTTCATTTTAAATGTAACTTTTAAATTAACTGAAGACGTCATAAATTGTATCGTTACTATTGGTTCAAAAAAATTACACGAAATTCTTTCTAAATAAATATAATAAATGTAAAATTATGATAATGCATGCGCAAAGTAATTTTAAATGACCACGCAAATATTGTAAAATAGTTTATTAATCATAAAAGGTCAAATAATGGCATGGCTTATTTTGTAAGCCACTAGACAATTTTTTAAATGTAAAAAATTAAAAATTGATAGATAGCTCGTGTTTGATAGTCTCAGATTAATAATAATTTTACAATTTCTTAAACGCCAAAACATATGAATGAAAATGGACGTATTTTTATATACTTCATACCTTCTTATACTTTATGACAGTTCTAACTTTACTAGGTTATGTTAATAAATTCTTAGATATTGCATAAATGTGGTTTAAAGGTTGACAATTTTATACTTATTAATTGCTAGATGCTCATTTTTTGTTTTAAAATAGTTTATTTTTCGTAGAATCCTTAGTTTTGGTTATGGACATTGATGATTTTTAATTATAATATTTATTAAAAAGGATTTGCTGCTATTTACATATTTAGCAATTTAATATTTGAAGTTCAGGGGATAAGCTTGATTGAACATTTTAATGCGGTTATAAGCCTATAATTTCTGTAATTTATTTACTATTTTATATTTAAACTAATGTATTGGGGTTAATCGTTATAATTTATATATTTTTACATAAAATATTTATTTTTCAATTGAAATATACACTTCAAAAGCTAGAGGTTGATGTGAATATATTTTATTTAGTACATTTTTTATTTTTTGTAAATAATGGAATAAATCAACTAATTTAAAATAGAACACATTTATATATTAATCTGTATATTGTATATTTCAGAACTGTTTAAAATAAAAGCAATTGATTCTGAGTTTATCTGAAAAATAAATTGTTGTGTCTTTCCTAATTCATTTATATTAACCTTCACAACAAAGAACATTGCATTTATCAATTACTATAATAGGATTGTCCTTCCTGTAAACTCCTAATTGTATATTATGTCCACCAGACCACTATGATCAGCAATTAATTAACAAGAGCATTTACATTTCACAATGGTAATTTCGTTTATTATATATCTATGAATAGATGACTATGGAACTACTAAATTACGAACGTTTCTAAAAGCAAAAAAACAGTTAATTTCATCTTATTATAAATATAATCCAGAAGCCATAGATGTAAAATTAATTAATTCAGTTGATTCGGGCTCCACGTTATTTATTTTTTGAAAATATAGAACTAAATATAAACTAATTCTAAAACTAAAAGCAACTAAAAAAACATTAAACTTGACATAAATAAATACGTTTATTGCATCTTTATAAACGAGAAATTAATTAATGAAGGGGTCCACTGGGTGTATGAAGGTGTTTGAACGCTCTAGGCTACGAGATTTTAAGGTGCCTGTAGAAACTATTAAAATATTAAACATTTCTTCTACTACATGAATTTAAACGTATTAATTAAAAGTTTTAAAGTGCAAATAAGAGTTAGTTTACATTTTTATTTATTTATTATCTTGTTTGTATATATATATACATAAATGATTATAATTTATTATAACGTTCAACTTATATAAATATATATATTTCTATAATATATAAAATAGTAAAATAATATTGTTATTTTATACACAGCATTTAATCTATTCATTTATAGCCTATATTTTTTTTACAATTTCGTTGGACTATTACGTTTCACTTCAGTGCGAAAAAAATTCTCCCTAGTTTGGATGTGAGAGATATTATTTCATCATGAATACAGTTATCTCTTATTGAATGATTCTTATATATAGATATTTGTTGATTGCAATAATTAAATTATGTTACATTGTAAATTTTGTTTTAGTTACAACGAAAAATATTTAATGTTAAATTTATGACTGAATATATTTTTTAATATTCAATCACAAACCAACTGGTTTCCATCCAGTTTTGTCAAATTATATTAAGAATAATCAAATTTCTCAAATGTTGAGCTTCATAATAAAACATAACCATATAAATGAGAACCATAATTACAAATAATATATATACAAATAAATACAATTCATATATTATTTATGTGGTTATCAGTTTAAGCGTAAAAATTAAATGCAATTACAATTAATTTATTTATAAATAGGGAAAAACAGAAAAGATAAAACAGTCTAATTAAAAAAGGAAAAAAGACTAAAACACCGATATCATCAATTAGTCAGTTTCGTTTTAATGAATTATCGAAATAAATATCACGGACTTAGTTAAAGAGTTAGCTTTAGTGAAGTTAGTAAACCAGTGTATAGTACGGTGAACAGGTGGCTATACGATAAATATTACTAGCAAAAACAAAGACTAAAATGAAAAGAAAAAATAATTTCAAAATCGAGTGTGAATGGTGAAAAATAAGCGAGCAGCTCGTCAACTTCAAATCTAATTTGGTTTCACTTGATCAGCTTTAGAAGACTGTCTTTTCCATTTTATCGATCGTCCCCCCGCCTTGTCCAATTAGTCTCTCATGTTGGGCTCTATATTTGCAAATTGGATTGTTTTTATCAGGAATTGTTGTGTTGACATAGCTTTTGTTTTTACATCAAATTTGTTGTTTTTATTATTGTTTGATTTGATTTTTTGCAGGTATCTGTCCAAATGGGTATTGCCTGTCAAAAGATGTTTGTTTAGAATAATTAAGAATTTGTTATGATCCAAATTATTGAGTGAGTATTTTTTATATAATTGAATACTAATTACGAGGCTCGTATATAGATCACAGAGTTTGAAAATCACTTAGTTACATGAAACAATACGTTAAATTGAACTCAACTCAACTTCTTGTGAAACGTAATTCATGAACTAAAAAATAGAATTATAATATTACTAAAATTACAACGAACAAAATAATAATGTTACTTAAATTACGACTAACACAATAATAATCTTACTTAAATTACGGCTAGCACAATCATAATCTTACTTAAATAACGACTGTGTAAAATGTTTAGTTTATATATTCAAAAAGTAAGAGGCAGTTTATAATTATAATATATATATATATATTACATACCTCTGTAATAGCTTCAGCTACTATAGAAAGCATTTGAAAACAAATAGGAATACGCACATGTTTGTCTTAACTGTCAGTATTGTATTCAGTCATGCAATAAGTGGAGGCAAACCCAATTATGGTTCACTTCAGAATAGCGGCTGAGCTTAATGTTAAAAGAAGGGCCCCCTATACATCTAGTAAAAAAGTCTCTCTCTACCAAACCTATTATTGAAAAGGTCCATTAAGGAATCGTGAATAATAGACACTTACAAGTTCTGTAGTAAGCATAGGACCACCAGGCAAAATGTCCATTAAGGAATCGTGAATAACAGACATTTACAATTTCTGTAGTAAGCATAGGACCACCAGGCAAAAGGTCCATTAAGGAATCGTGAATAACAGACACTTACAAGTTCTGTAAGCATAGGACCACCAGGCAAAAGGTCCATTAAGGAATCGTGAATAATAACAAGTTATTATTATCATTGAATCATTTTCGTGACGATAAAACTGTATAATATATACCTTGTTTATAATTTTATTTTTGTATTTTGAAATCATAGCTCATAAGCTGAATAGAAAAAATACATATATTTGATTGCATATTTTTACAATATTGTTGTTCTTTTCTGATAAATATATTGCGGTTTTCATCCTATTATGGTTTCGATTTTGCAACTCTATTCGTTTTATGTTTGAAATACATAATATATCTCTGCATGTTTTAAATGTATAAATACAAGCATATTGACAAAGCAAGAACAATTAATCTATTTAATGAAAATAATAACGTATAATGTAACTCTGCATTAGTCTGGAAAATCTAGATTGACCTATTATAATGTACATTATAATATACTATATTAATTATATATTATAATATTATAATTTATAATGTACTTCCAAATTTCAAAATCAGTTTTAATTTCACTTTTTGTGGATACCAGCGAGATCGTTAACTGATAACTTTTACTATTTTAGTAAAATAATGATAATAAAAAATAAAAATACAATATTAAGACTTTTTAATATGTTAATTTTAAATAATTTTTTATGTTAAAATGTATTATTAAAAAAATTATTACACATTGAAAAGTTGTTAAAATGGTCACCTACAATATTGTACCCTTTAAAAGAATACAAAAACACTGATTGGTACCTTTAACATTCCATTTAAATAGAAGTTCATCGAACTGAAGGAATGTGTCATGGGCAAATAGTCGTGAGAATATATCCAGCTGTGGATCCTCTTTGGGAGGCTTCATGATAGCGTGCTTGGGTCTTGTGCCACACCTGCTTCCTCTGAAATAATAAATTTATGCTACAACGGCATCTATGAATCCGACTCAGTAATAATCTTTTACATTATTTCCCTCGTTCTTCCTTAAAATCTTAAGGATTATATCTGTTCAGAGGAAAAACATTTAAAGCATATTTATGTGATAAAAACATGTCTTTCACGTCGAAAAGATATCCAAATTTTGTTTCAATATCGATCGTGTCATCTAAATTTTGTCAACTTAAATATTTAATAAAATCCGTCTCTTTTCAGTAAAAATATTGAAGAGAATTGGTTGCTGATTAGAACTGTCAGATAAATAATTTAATAAATTGAATTTAAAAGTTGGTATAGATGTTAAAGTTAATGATTGTACACACTGTTTTGCTTTTAATTTTATTGATGAAGTAAAACGAAATAATTATTTTTTTCTATTTGAAAAGATTATGATTACCTTTAATTTTAACAAATATATCTGAATAAAATATTCGTTAGTTTTGCAAGTCATGTTTTTTTAACTCACAAGTACAGGGCTGGCAGAAAATAACCGTACCAGCTAATATTTTTTAGATTTTTATCAATTAATTTTCTTAAAATATATATATATTAATATATCAATCAAAATGTGGTAGTCCTGAAAAGGACTGATAATTGCGTTCTCAAAAGGGTAATGGGGAAAGGTATGACTATTAGTCAACTTTTGCTCCTCTTCTCTCAATAACAGACTGACAACGTCTAGGCATTGACTCGATAAGATGGTCCATGAATTCTCGTTCGATGTGCTGAAAATGCCAAGAGACCCTTTCGAAGAGTTGCTGCATGCCATGAACAACTTCATCAACCAATCTGGACTTAATGTAAGCCCAACAGTTCTCGATAGGGTTTAAATCGGGACTGTTTGCTAGTCACCGGAGCACTTGGACATCATGATCTTCAAACCATTGAATGGTACGACGGGCTGTGTGTGGTCTCGCCTTGTCCTGTTGAAAGATATTTTCCTGGTGACCATCCCAGAAAGGAGCAACACATTCTTCGAGTATCTGGATGTAAGACTCAG
>JAUZND010002815.1:0-12629 GCA_034780555.1 Coelogynopora nodosa
ACTGTTAAAACTCATATGTAGCTGGTCAATATCTTTACTATCTCATCTTTATAGGTATAATAGAATTAATATTCATTATTCATTTAAAAAAACACATTATTTTTGCGTATTATTATAAGTGAGCTGACTGACATGTTAAACGAAATATAAAAATACTTTGATTAGAATGAAAAATACGGATTATTTCAATAATTTATTTTAACTGCATGATGAAATGATAAAGGTATTTTTAGCATACACACTTATAAAAAATTTAGAATAAGAATAAAATAATTATAACGAAAATTTTATCATTTCAGCGCAAGACGAATAACTGGAGACTAGTCCTACTATGGTTAGTTGGGTATTTTAATCTATTGTTAGATTTTCTGGGAGAAGCTTTAGCTATAGGTAACGACCTTTAGTGGTTTACAAAATATGTGATCATTGTTCGAATTTTATGCCCAGTTGCCAGTTGCCAGGTAACAATGTTATTATCAGAAAGCGCTCTATATCAAGACTGAAAGTGATGAGGCAATGGTTGGCATACAATATTTATATGGGCATTATCTATAACAGCATAATAAAAAACTTTTATTGAACAATAAATTCCTTTCAATAAAATTCTTTATTACAGTATACAAATTGATGGCATAATGCGAGAGGTAGATGGCTCTAAATATTAGACTAAACAATGTTGAACATAATCTCAAACATGAGAAAGGTTCCATCATTAAATACCTAATAGCTGACAATGCCTTTACAAACAATACTTTACATGGTTATTTTACTATATAATTACTGAGTATAATATCACAGTTGTGATAATGTTTATAGGCCTACATAGCATGTAACATTGTATAATCCTACATCATACAGGCATCTTAAAAAAGAGGTAATTTTAGAAAAAATATGTTTACACGAAGTTTACCTATATATTTTAAAATATTTTAATATAATGTAGATAAGCACCTATATATAAAAAATATATTATGTTTATGAAACATATACATAAAACAACAATATTTATAAACATATATACAAAACAACTTTTTCTCTTATTTAAATAATAATGCAAATTTTAAGCAACTCTTTCATAAAAAAATCAATTCTGATCACATTTCCCATACTTATGGTATTTAAAATAATCTTAATCAACTATGTCAATAACATACACATACATTATATGAATATTACAATTTAATTTTAAAATATTTGACTTTTATATTATAAGAACATTATAATTACAAAATTAATAGATTAGACCGTTTTCTATAACACCAACGATGTGTCCCCAAACAAGCAAAAATACGTAAGAAAAAAATATTGAAAAACTACAATTTAACCATTTTGTAACATTTAATATTCCAATTTAAAATACGCGTGAGGCGTAACCCTAATCTGCCTTAGTTCTAAGCGCCAACAATGTTTTATATAGGATGAGTCCCAGCTCGCCAACACTCCCTATTAACCAACTTTTCTCAGTTCACCCACACTTCTCGATGTAATTAATGCCGTATTATTCGATTATATTTAGTCTTTTTCCTTAACAATTTATATAATATTTAGTGGAAAATACTTATTAAACTGGCAAAAATGTGGGTGAACTGGGAGGTGTGCAGGGTGAATTAGGACTGTTGGTGAACTGGGAGACAATTCTGCACATGAATATTATAATTAATTTGCTCTTATATTAAATTATGGATAACATATAATCGATAAAACGATTACAAAAAAATATTAAAATTTTGTTAAATATTATTTGACACAATTTTTTCAATTTTAAAACGTGTAATATTTATTAAACAAAAAATTGTTTATGTATTTTTCATGTAACAAACGAACTGCCTTTTTAAATTTCGGTGAATAGAAATTACCAAATTGATTAATATTAACAAGGGTTTTTATAATAAGTTGATGAAAAATCTAAATATGTCTAAAAAACTAACCATATTGCAAACTATAACAATAATTATCACATATTTCCAACAACAAAACTATTATAGCGAATGAGTCGTTTGAAGTCAATGTTTATAAGATCGATAATTGTATACATTCAAAACACAGTGCTGACAGTAGTTAAGCATCTCTATATTATTCCATTGACCACCCACCGGATGCAGCAGCTTCTTGTTGAGCTGGACCTCCAACTTGTGCCCCCCGGTGAGGTTGCGGGTGGCGTTGACCCGGTACCAGGCCCGCGAGTGGGGCAGACTGTCCAGGATGTTCTTCACGGCGATCTTCTCGATCTCCTCTTCTGAGAGGTTGTGCTCGTGACTGAGCGACTTGAGCAGACTGCGGATTGTCTCCTCGTCCACTTGCCCGCCAGCAGAGCTCTTCTCAGAGGCGTCATCTGGCATAGGGGGTTGGTGGAGGGGGAGCATTCAGACGCCAGGTTTGGAGTAGTGCTGCCACTATAGCCTTTAATGATAATAAATGACAGGATCTTAAAAAAATCATAGACTGTCAATTTTAATTAAATTTAAATCTGCTTTCTTTTCAAATAATCAGTATTAATGTTATAATTATTAGGGAGCTTTATTCCATTTTTGTAGATTTTCCAACAAAAGTAGCGTATGGAACATTGTAACATTATAAGAAAAGTAGAAAATAGTAAAACAGGTTATTTGGTATTTCTCACATGACATTGTGATTAATCTACCTTGATAATCTTTATTAAAACGAAATTTACATAAAATAAGTTCCAAATAGCTATTAAAAATATACAAAGTGGATTATTGAACACAAAATCTCTAATTTATCTGTTTATATAGTCTAAACATCCCAGAAATGTAAACGAGTGAAGCTATCGCAGTAAGATCAGAATGGGTATCTCATACTAAGAATAGAAAGTTAATATGTGTTTCCGGTATTTTGCATATTGTTAACGTTTAATTATTTCGTTGTTTATTATGGGAAGTGTGACGATTGCACGTACGTACTATAATACCCTTAAACACAACGCCGCTGTTGGTATAATGCCAGGCATCATAACAATAATTTACTGACCAATTATATTATTTGATAGTTTGTCCTATGGTTTGTCACATGTTTAGCAGACATGATCTTCCATCTGATCATGTTGTAGGACTGATGCATAGGGTGCAAGTATTGCTCAGAGTTATTGTGTTTTCTTGTTTATTTTAAATATGCTTTATTAGACAGTTGTCTGTACACAAATACTTACGACAACCAGAATATTTTATTCTATATTTTCTCAATATACTATCATTTTAATACATTCTATAAACACAAATTTTGCAAATAAATTAGTTTCGTTCAGTTGTTGTGCTTATATTTTTGAAATAGTTTTTGTTTATTTGTAATTTATTAATGCAGGACGAAATCGATTATACAAATAACTGTCGCTGTATGTAATGACTCCACTGGCACAGGTATTAGCCAGTGAAGGGAGAGTATGATGAAGGGATCGAAACTTTACGGGACAAACACTAAAGCGTCTTATACTCTTTGACTCAAGGAGTTAGTCGTGAAATATGGAAAATAATTGTAAAAAATAGGAAGCCTTATGTGAAACATACATAATATATTTATTTTACTTAGTATATATATATATATATATACTTTTTATCTTGAAATTGCTATTAAGTAATAAAAGTTATGATATAACAATTATGTAAAATTATTATTTTTTATTTTATGGTCAGCTCAAAAAGTATGACTTATCCAGGAAATTCAAAGATATCTTAAACAATTCTGAGAAGTATTAGGGACACTCAGGTCCCACTCTGATTTTATCAGTGACTATAATATTATAACTTAAAACACTAGCATAAAACGAAAACATCAATGGATAATTTAGTTTAGTTGTATTGGATTTATAATTTGCTTATATAAATATCCTTAATCGAATAGTAGTTGAAATAATCATTTTTAATCTATTTTATAAACCTATCAATCAACCTGTTAAAAGCAATCAGTTACCGCCAAAAAATGGCGTTGACATTTAAAAGATCTACGAAGGTCACTCAATATTAATGTTCGTTGTTGAAGTTATAGTAACCAAGGGAAACCGTCATGCAATGAATGAGTGACGTTTGATCGCCTCTATAAAGTAAATAAATTCTGGGAAATTATAAAGTGATCGAGAATGGTATTATAAGCAGAGAATGGTTCAACTATTGGAATGGGTTTGGTAGGTTTCGGGTAGGTGCCGGGTTGGTGCTCGGCAGCAAAAAGACGAATTAGATTATTTTATACATAAGAAAAGAGAGTTGCTTATAACAATGTAGCATTATAACACCATATAAATATTAAACAATATAAGTTAATTAGTGCTATTTTCTCTGCTTAACATAGAACAGCAATTATTTATTACAACGTTATCACAAGGCGTTGAATTAACCTACAATTGAAGTTTTAATTTATTAAACATACAATAGTGAAATTTAGCCTAACAAAGTCACTCTAATGATTAAAATTATATGAGGGACAGATATTTTTATAATGAAATAGAGATAAAAGTAAATACCAATAGCAGTTAAATTTCTTTCGACAATGATGTGATTGCTTTCTAGATTGACAGGTTATATCTGAGAATTTCTAATGATAACAGTTTGAATTAAAAAGACTTAATGCAAGTAACAATAAATGTAGGAAATAGAAAAGTATAGGTATACAGAAAAACAAGTATTAAGTGTTACATTGGTTTTAAAAACGTATGTAAGTTTATTTAGCGTTAACAAAATGAAAAATAAATCTCTATTAATAACTACATAATTTATTGATATTGTCTTCTGTATAACTGAATAAATAAGAAAATCCCATAAAGGAGAACATTTTTATTGATAAAAAATACACGAGCTATCGAACCTAACTATGAGCTCCTAATCATGGGTACAGTGCAAAATACCAGAAAACAAACAGTTAAATATAGAGAATAGAAAGAATTACACAAATACTATTCACAAAAAGAATATACATAAAAGAGCGAGAACATGAGAGAGAAAACGTACAGCTGCGTACAGGGGGAGGTACGCAGCTATGCTTACAGGGGGAGGTACGCAGCTATGCTTACAGGGGGAAGGAGCAGCTAACTTTCCGGCTATTGATTAAGATTAAGATGACGTGACCGAGGACCTTGCGCTGGAGTTTAATCCTGATGATTGCATTGCCATCTTCTCGAATGTATCTGAGCTGCTGCTCAATCCATTCGAGGAGATGTAATTCTTTCAATACATTAACAATTTAATTGACTAAGTGACACACCCAACATGTGTGAGATTTAACTGTGTGAGATTTAAAGGGGAACTGTAAACCTTTCAATTACTTTTTGATATGTTATAGACTAAATTAAAAAATAAATCAGCATATTTTTGGTTAATAAATTTATAAAAAAGTTAAAAATAAATTTTCGTACTGCGTACATGTGGGGGTGTGATGAAATGAGTACAGCTGCGTACAGAGGGGGAGAAGAGAAGTCATTTAGCTCAATTTTATACGTACGTACTATATATGAAAGGCCCCTTATCAGATTTGTTGTGCAATATATTCTTACGATGTTTAAAACGAATATTAACACGTTCTATCCTAAAACTTAAATTCACCTTTGAAATCAATAATTATATCTCTATTCTTGACGTTCTTTCTCTGAAATCTAACTTCCCTATTTTTTTAAAGGTTTTCGTAAACCAATCCAAAGTAATGCGTATTTACATTTATTTGTCTTTTTATAATTTAAATATAAAAATTGTTGCTGCTAAAAGTCTGTTCCTCCGCGTGTTTTGAATTTGTAGTCCCAATTTTATCCAGACTGTGAGTTAATTTTAATACGACTAAACCCCAAATAGGACTCTACATAGTAAAGTGTAATAATTTCCCTTCTTTTTAATTTGGTGAAAATGGTAGAATTCTAAATTTTCGTTTCAAAGAACAGCGTAAGAATAAATTGCAAAAAAATCTGATAATGATATTTAAAATCACATTAAAAGCTCTTTACAACCCCTCCTAATGCTTCCATTTATACAACACTAATCTTAACTTGGGTTTCGATCCTGTAGATATTGCCACTAGTAAATGGATCAATGACAACTTGTATTAATCTCTCATGTTCTCTCTTTTTTATCCCACTAACCTTCTATTTGTGAATAGTATTTACGTTATCTTTTTTTCCCACTATATTTAATGGCCTGTTTTCTGGTATTTATAATGGTATACCCATGATTATGAACCATAATTAGGTTCAAAAGTCCTGGTGATTTTTATCCACAATTTTTTTTCTTTCTGAAAGTGGTTTTTATTATTTAGTCACTACATTTTCCTTTACTATTTTCTAAGCGGTATACACATTATCTACTTATATTCGTCTCTAATATTTTCCATTTGAGGTTATTGTAAGTTAACATGTTATTCGCTAAGTACATTAGGTTTCTTGTTGGTTTTTAAATATATTTATAAATGGGTTTGAAAAGTATCAATTTAAAAAACGATCATGTGGTCAAGTAAATTACAATAAGGCAGAATCCACCACAAATTGAAGTACAAACAAATTTGGTATTATTCGACAGAAAATTTATATAGGCTACAATTCCAAAAGTCACAAAAAATTAAAAAATTAAAAGATAGTCTATTTCAGAGTAATCGCTGACTTTTTACAATGATTTCTATACTTTAATGTTTCAAACAATAACTAAAAAGTTAAATGTCACCTTTTTTGTCGACATAAAACAAATATTTATTTGTGAAATTATGTTCAGGTTGGGTGACATCGTAAACGTCTGTAGATTACTGAATGTGGAAGGATAATAATCGATAATATTTGTAATATTTTAAAGTTGTAGATCCCATTTAACTAAATAATGCAAATTAGTATTCAGCGATATTTCAATCAATGAATAATCATATAAACAATCGTGTAAAATGTTCGAGAAAGTATATAAATATATTATATTCATAGACGTTAATAGCTTTTCAAATAAAAATAATTACTTAAAGTTTATGGCAATATTATTTTCATATATATTTTTTAGAACACAATTGTACTATAGGTGTTCTTCGATCATTGTGATTATTTATTAACTGTCACTTACTAGGGTATATTATACGTTTTTCGGACAATTCGCTAAAATATGCTAACCTATAGGGACAGCAATGAAAACACACATAGCGCAAATTAAATAACGTTTGATAAATGTAACAATAAAAATGTAATCGTTGACAATTGTAAATCGATATATTAATTATCAGATTGTAATAAACGATTAATTATAAGCCTATTAATATTATTATTAATTGGGTATTTATTAAAACTAAATAAAATATAATTTGTGTCAGTGGTTCTTATAACTCTTTTTTAAAATATAGATTTAATGTAAACAATAAATATCATCGTGGTGGACATTTTGGTCAGATAATAATCCCTTCCATAATAATCTGAAAAATTAAATATATCAATTAATTTTATTAAAGCTTAATATTAATATAATATGTATTTGACCTTTAATTTTTGACGATAAGGCAATATTTCCTAATAATAAATTATAAAAAATATATGCATTATTGACTAACACATAATTTTATATTTTTAGAAAAATTCTATCCATATTTTCCTACCCATGAAATAGACTTGTACAACGATTACGGAAGGAAACAGGAAAACATTGAAATGCAACCAAAAATATCAGTTTTGTGAGCACTCGAACTTCTTAGTATGGATACCTCTCGAGACATTAAAGATTTGGTTATCCACCACCATCAGGCAAATCTTAGCCAAAGATGCATTGCGCAAATAGTAAACCTTCCAAGGTCAACGATTCAAGGAATCATCACACGCTTCCAGGCTTCTGGCAGTACTCAGAGCAATCGCAGTGGCCGCTGTGCGCGAAATAAGCTCCTCCAAAATCGCACTGTCAGGCTGATCGCTCACGTTACTGTGCAGAACCCCCGCTTCACTGCTCGTGAAGTACAGCAACAGGTTCCTGAGGCAGCTACAGTCAGCATCGACACTGTGAAACGCTCTATCCGTTCAAGTGGTGTGGTAGCCTATATACCATCCTGTCAAGGCTCCTCTCCTAAATGCTGCCAGAATGCGTGTACGTCACCAGTGGGCCCAGCGCTACCTTAACTGGACCATCGAGGACTGGAGGCGCGTTGTCTTCACAGATGAAACTGCTGTCGACATAACTGCCCAGAAGTCTGCGTTTGTCCGCCGAAGAAGAAACTCCCCCATCACCTCCAGCAACGTCGTAGGACATAGTCCCTTCCTTGCGAAGTTGATGTTTTGGGGCGCCATCTCCACACATGGTCAAGGTACTTTAGTTGCTGTTTAAGGGTATATTAATGCACATCGCACATGAAAAATAGTTCCATCGCGCGCTTAACCAATGGCCTTTTTCCCTTTCTTCCCACCTACATGAAGACAATATAACACGCCGTGACTAACACTCTTTTCATACTACAATATAGTATACTATCGTATGTCTGTCTGTTTGTCTGTATATCTACCAATCACCATTCCGCCATGTAAATGATATCATTATATTATTATAATATATTATATATAACAATAAATTATAAATGTTGCAGTAGGCTCGTCTTCTTAATTTTTGCCTAGTCTGACTCTCGTGAAAGACTTTTTACATTCTTTTCAACTAAGTACCTAGTAGGTACATCCATTTACATCATAGCTGCTAAGGTATGTATATCAGTTTTAAAGCTTTACATGTGAAATAATTATATATGTTATTCCACATTTACTTATTTATTTCATAATATAATTGACATATCTTTCTTATAATAATGAATTTTTTAAAACTATTTTAGACATTTCAACAAGGTGACTAAAGAATCAAATCCACATAAATTAGGTGAGTATTAAAAAAAAGAAAACTAAAAATCTTTAGTGATGATTGTTTGTACATTCGAAAACCAGATTTCTGTTCTGTTGGCTGGTATATATTTCAAAATATCCGTTCCCTGAAGTCAGACGCGATGAGTAGGTGTACAAACTCCTTGGTCTCTTTGCTAGATTTGGTGTGTATGCCTTCATGCAGAATCTCTAGCCATCACATTCCAATGATGGTCCTTTTACATTTGCCTCCTTATATTCTACGGGTTTCCCTTTTGATGCATGAAAAGGATAATAAGAATGACCCAAAAATATCACAATATTTTTCATTTCAGGGGCGGATTTAGGGGGGTGGTTCGGGGGTTCGAACCACCTTCCATTTTGTAAAAGATAAAATGTGCCATTTTTGAAAATTAAACTTACACTTCTAGATATAAAGGCATCTTCTGAAGAAAAATTACACTAGATTAAAATGCACTTCCTTTGAAGGTAATCATTATAGTTGTTTCACTGAAAAAAACAGAAGGCAAGAAAATGAATTGATAGTCTGTATACTATGTATCGATTTCTCTCTACCCACACACTCGTGGTTATAATCGTGGTTACAACCCTGAACAGCTAACAATTAATTAACAATTAAAAACACCAAACCTAACAATTGCATCATCATGTAAGCATATACCCATACGTAATATGATGGATGCCGTAAATGAAACATTCAAGTTTTTCGACAATTCACCAAAGCGACAGAGATTTTTTGAGCGTTTTATTGAATCTACCAATACTAGCAAAGATCAACAGTCAAAAAAACAAAAACTGATTGGTTTATCAAAAACAAGGTGGGTAGAGCGACACTCATGTCTTGAAACCTTTGAAGAATTATTTGAAGAAACGTGTAGTTGCTTAGAAGCCATTGTTGATCCGACTGGTTATGAAGCTATATACAAGGATGAAAAGTGGTTATGGGACAACGAAACACGAACCAAAGCAAAAGGCTTGCTGAAAAATATTCAGTCATTCTCGTTCATCATTGCCTTTTTCTCAGTAAAAAACTATTTTGGCAGAGATCAACCCAATAAATCAAAATCAAGCCAATATTCACACTGCCTTCACAATGATAGATGCAACTATGTCTAGATTGCAACGATTTCGAGATGAAGTTGATGTGGAATTTAATATTATCTATATATTTGGCTGAAAAAGTCGGAAGTATGGTATCTGTTCCCAGAATCGCAAAAATCCAAATACTTTGTCCCAGTACCTCACCTCAAGAATATTTCAAACGAAATGTCCATCTCCCCTTTCTAGACCATCTGAACGTAGCAATGAAAGAACGTTTTTCTAATGAAAATCGTATTTGCTCTCAAATATTGGATCTAGTACCACAAAATGTTTGCAAAATGTCAAATCTGGAGTTAGAAGAATATCGGAAAGCAGTGTTATTTTGGGCGGTTGATCTCCCTTCACCATCCTCCCTTCGTAAAGAGCTAAGAGAATGGCAGTTCCAAGCAAAGCAAAGTGAAGAAAATAAAAATATTGTCGAATGCCTGCAAATTGCTGATGTTGATATATATCCCAATTTGAATACACTATTCCGAATTGGATGTACAATGACTTTCGGTATAGTGTTGAAGCAGAGCGATCCTTTTCTTGTTTGAGAAGACTCAAAACGTACCTTAGAAATACCACATCACAATTACGTTTGACAGGTCTTACCATTATGCACATACACAATGACCAAGAAATTGATCCTCGTGATGTTATTAAAGAGTTCGTTACAAAAAATCGAAGACGTATGTCTCTTGAACACATTTTGTAAATATAGACCAGTTTACATTTTTGTCAAACATAATAGGCTTGTTCACTTTCTTAACTATAATATTAAAGACTTTTCTGTTTACAACAATACATTATTGATGTATCAACATTTATTTTATGAACATACATACATATTTTTATACGAGTATATATATATTTGTACATTAAACATATGTCAAAATCGAATTTGTACAAAAAATTATATGTTTATGTGTAAAAATATTTACATTTGTACATTAAATTTAATCAAAGTTTTGTTCATTTTGTTTTACTTTAAATGGATTAAATGTAAAATAGTGCCCTTTTGAAAAAAATGAACCCTTTCAAATTCCTAGATCCGCCCCTGGAATTTGAGAGCATTTGAATTAAAAATGAATGAAAATAAAACTATTATAATTGTAAATTATAGTATAAATTATTTTATAATATAAATAATAATAAACACAATAATATATATAATTAATATGAGTATATTAGGACATAGTATAAATTAATATTACCGATACTAATTCTTATTGTTTTGTTTACTTCATTTCTAGTTCATCATAGATATAATTCAATATCTTCGGTTATATCAAACGAGTTGGGATTCCCGTTGAAATGAGTCAGAATTGTTAACTAACAATACAATACTTTTTAACAATTTACAAATGGTAACATGAAAATTAGTTACCTCGAATTAGTCGAAAACAACTTTGACCTTGTTTAAATAGCAGAATTTTAAGCAAATCAGAAAAAGACACACTTAATTTTCTTGATATTTGTATTCCATACTACTGATGTCATGAATCAAGTTCCAAAATAGATATGACAATGTTTTAAAAAACAGACATGTGGAATCGGATAAAAATTATTTAAAAAAACCTAATCATTTTAACTGCTATAGTTCGCTGAAACAAAATGTTATTTCGGAACATTTGATTGACTTTTTAATGTCGTCAAAATACATGTTCAGAAACGGATATTACAATGTTTTCAAAATCAAACATATGGAAAAGTATTTTTCTTAATTCCGCGTCATTATGGCATGCAATTATATTCTCTGAAACAAAATAAAAAACTGTTTAGATATCTGCAGACATGTTATTGCAATTTTTTGATGTAATAGGCCAAGAGTTTAAAAATATACATAACAATATATATAGAATCGGATAATGCGACTGTCGAGTTAGATGGGAACAAATTATTAACTTTTTGATGACGTTATACTAGACCAAATTTTCAAATCGAAATAAAAAAGTGTTAAAAAAGGTACATATGATATTGGAAAAGGTAGCTTTAAAATAATCCGAATCAATATAGCTAGTGGTGTTTGCTCAAAAAATAAAGGATAGTTGTGGAATAAAATTACTCATTAACCTTCATTTTAAGATTATAAATACCATATTGAAATGTGCTATAATGAGACATGTATAATGTGCTACTTTTTTAAACAACCGCAAAATTACTTAAGGTCCGATTTGCAGAATTTAAATATAATCTTATTCCACATGTCCTTAATTTTAAATAAAATACTTTATATAAACAACATTGGTAAACATATTGACATGTTTTTTCCTTACTACTATATCTACCTGTTCAATTTATTAAACGTCTGTACTATTTGTTAACCGTCTGTACAATTTATTAAACTTATGTACAATTTTTTAAACGTCTGGACAATTTTGCGGATGAAACTAAATCTTTATATTTATCTAGAAAATTCTAAAAACTGTAAATCGTTTGAAAGCTCGAGATTGATGTATCAGACTTTTATATTGGATATTGAAATTCTTTTTTTATTAAAAATAAATACAATAAAACAAAGGTAAAATATATTTATCGAAGAATTGAAAAAAATATTCGGCAAATTTTTATCTAAAAATAACAATGACATTTTAAAATTGTGAAACATTGTGAAACATTGTCTAATTACAAATAAATTTTGAAATTTGTCTAAACACATTGTGGTATGGCGGACCAGAGGGTTCACCCATACATATCATGCTTAAGACCATGATATCATGCTTAAAATGATGCTATCATG
>JAUZND010002816.1:0-12629 GCA_034780555.1 Coelogynopora nodosa
TGTCCTCATTGTGAGGAGGAGGAGGAGACTCTGGAGCATTGGCTCCAAGAGTGTCCGGCGCACCTTGGCCTGCGGCTTCGGGTGTTCGGGGTGGGGAGGCCTCCCTTGGCCGTATTGTCGTTGGACCCCATGGCGGTGGCCTTCCCTGACGGGGATCCCGCCTAAACCAACCAACCAACACGCAGTAAGTGTGCAGGAATTCGAACGATAGCCTTTTTTACATATAGGACAATTATTCTTAATGATTAAAACTTTAACGGACATAAGTTATGTTTATCAACTTTCTCGTTGGTTGTATTTAGTGTATATTTTTAATCATATTATCTGTTTAAGAGTTATCTTTACTACAATAGATATTCTCAAACAGAGTTTGTTTCGTTCTATGTTGTTTAAATTGATTTTAATTGGTCATATAAGTAAATTATGTGTTCATATATGTGTAAATAATTTCGATGGTCTACAACATGGTTAATTTACAATAAATTTAATATTTTCTTATATGTTAAGCACATTTTTTAATAATTTTGATGTTTAGAATGTCCTTTTGTAATACTATTTGATTGTACAAAACGTACAATTTGAAAAATATTTTAAATGTTATATTTTAATAATATGTCGTTTTGCACAAATAATTTATTATTCTCAACATTTTTTTTTTTAATGTTAGATGGCTTCTTACACTGTGTGATTAGTTTTATGCTATCCTTTTACCAAACTAACTTTTACCAAATTATAAATTCATAAAATAAATTCTCTTAATTAGAATAATTTAAGCACAGATGATTAATGAGATGGAATGCAATTTATTATTATAACTATTTCAACATTATATTGCAGTAGACAGAGTAGGAAAGTAATTACACATGCATATGCACAACCGCTTCTTGTATTATAAGACTAACAAAATCTTCAATTATTTTAGTATTTTGCCCCTCAGGCATTCCGAGGAGGTGTGATAATGCTTTACCGGCATGATTTGATTGTAACGCTTGTTTCAAGTATGGCTCAAGATTCGATAATACGCTGCTGTTCTGTCCTAACATGTTAATATAGCTAAGTCATTCAAACATTATGTCAATAAATCTATCTCTTCTGCTTCTATCCGTTGTCTTTGTAAACAATCTAAATATGAGTCTAAGTAAGTCATTCATTTCACCGTCGTCAATACGCAACTCTTGCCTCAATACATAGCCCTGCTCATCGCAGTCGATATGTTATTGTGTCTTGTTTCAAACTGTCACCACAATTTTGGACATCTCAGGATTAAAGTTATAAAATGCCAAGTCCGGAGAGAGCGTTTTCAAATAGGACCGTTCGTGTCGAGAGCTGGAAGCAGAATGAAATTCATTTGTAAAAGCTTTTCTATTTATATTTGAAGTGGGGGAGATCAATCAAAATCATGCTTAGTGAACTAGATTTAGTCATAATCCTCATTGAAATCATAGTACAATAGATGGCCATTAAAAATCACAATGGTAAAAATTGACATCATTTTTCGTCCAAATGATTGTTTAAATGGTATAAAAACATTATTTATAATTAAATAATAAGATTATAATGTAATGAAACAATAATTAAATTTTTTAAGGTTATGTACTACATACAAATATTTGTAAGTAGTATAAAAATATTTATCTTATATTTTTGAGTCATCATGCCATTTTTGGTTTCCATAGGTTACAACCCTAAAAAGATATACCAAATGAAGGATGTTGGGGCACTTATGATCCATAATTATGATCCCGATCATAAAAAAATTAAAAATTTTAGTTTTTGATGTAGAGTCCGAAAATCATATTTAAAAAATTAATTGGGGGTAGGGGGATCAAAGGTCAAGTGGTGTGCCAGAATCGACTCTTCTTAAATTACTTCTGACATCTAGGGAGTCTAAAATACCTGCTTAAAAAAGCTTAAGAATTGGGGTTTGGGGGGTTCTGAGGGGTCCATGAACCCCAAAATTCAATTCACTTTGGATTACGGGGCGTTCCAAAAAGAACTATTTTCCAACAAATCAGTGAAATTAGATTTTTATGAATCTTATGTCACTGTTTTGATAAATAAAATACTCCTATGTGGGTCGGCTTTAATAGGTTTTTTTCAAATACCAGTTTTCAAAGCACCTTGTTTTCTACATGCCGCATGCATCGATCGTTCACCTACAAAATTAATAATTATGTGGTTGTTCAAACTCTCAATGTCACACAAAAATGTGTTGAAGAAAGTGGACACTAATGCGGTATTGTCGCATACGATCTCGACGTTGTTAAAACGGTAATACGAATACAGATGACGGAGCAGCTGAAATATGACAATATGTTTGTCTTGTTTGGAGTTTTTCATGTCCAGATGTGCTTATTCCGATTTATTGGGGAAATGATTAAAGAATCAGGCCTACCAGAAATGCGTGTAGAAGCTGCTTGGTGTTTTGGCTTCTGGTTCACTTCGAGGTTTTATCGATAACACTAACTTTAATAGATGTAAACGATTGCAATTATATCTATTGCCGGCGTTGTCTATATATGCCAGCCCTTCTCATACCTTTTTATTTCTATATTTTCGGATTACAATTTGTATTCAATTAATAATGAGAACCTATTTTGTAATTATCATTCCCAGCACATATGTAGCCTATACGTATCTAAGGAAAATAAGATTCTATTTGTTAATGCGGCTTGACTTAAAAAAGTTAAGTGGAATAACTAAGGTTAAAAAAATTAAGAAAATTACCATCGAAATCAGTCGCGAATAATAAATATTTTAAAATATTTTTTTAATAACGTTTGAGAATATTATTTTAAAAAATTATTTACTTAATCTATACATATACTTAAAAATAAATAAATTTATATCTAAAGAATTGTTCTGTATAATATTTTCCACAAGAGATTACAATACTTTTAACAGAAAGCTAATTTATAAATGTTATATTAAATGTTATAATAAAAATGCAAATAATAAGTTTTATAGTGCATTTGAAATAATTTGAGCATAGTTGAGAACTTCTGAGTAATATGGCACATATTAAATTGATCATATTACTTTCATAATATTAAGTATCCATAAATACAGCAAAATTTCGGTTATGGTTGTATAGTATCAAACTGAAAGTTTAAATAGTTTGAGCATAGTTGGGTACTCTTGAGTAGTGTTCACATAAATATTTAAATTATTTGTTGAACATTTATAACGCTTGTTACTAGTCTATATTTACAATTAATTCCGGTTTAAGCATTATAAAATATTGAAAACAATGTTTAGAGAGTTTGAGCACACCTGAGCACTTTTGAATATAGTAGTACACATTAATCTTTAAATAAATAGTAATATAGGTTTATATATTATTGAATATAAATACAGTAAATTAATTTTTAATTATATTAAAATACCAAATTTTAAGTAAACAATTTTTGAGCGCAACTCATATAAATTGCGTAAAAAGTACACTTTAATGTTCTACGATGTTATAAATATTCCTAATTTAATACCAATTATCTGTGAAAAGCATTTTTGTAATTTTCGTAATATCTTTTTTGAAAGAGGCTCTGACGACATGAAATGTCTCAGACGATAGGGCTATGTCTCTGGCGATATAGATATAGATATGTCTCAGACGATAGGGCTATGTCTCTGGCGATATAGATATGTCTCAGACGATAGAGCTATGTCTCTGGCGATATAGATATGTCTCAGACAATAGGGCTATGTCTCAGACGATAGGGCTATGTCTCAGACGATAGGGCTATGTCTCAGACGATAGGGCTATGTCTCTGGCGATATAGATATATTCACTTTCCAAACTAGAAAAGGCTCGGGCGATAGGTTTAATAGTGTCTCGGCGATACATTTATATATAATATTTATATTCTATATAAACATCATGAAAATTAGCAGAAGTGAACAATAAAAATAAAACAGAAATATAAATATAAATTACTTACTGTACTTCATCGCAATTATTACGTTATATTATATATTTTATATTTCTTTCGAAACCTATATTTTACAGAAAGTTTTTTAATGTATTCAATTTAATAAATGATAAAATGAATTTTTATTTATGAAATAATTTAATATTACATATATAAATAAACCTTTAAATTATAATTAAATACGCAAACCATGATGTACACTAATTCATTTCAGAAATCCCTTCCTACGTTCAACAGTGTTATATCAATAATATGTACGTTGTGCGTCATGTAAACAATGGCCACATTTGTTGCCATCAGGAAATAGTGTTAAAGCAGGGGTATGCAATATAACAGATATAAACATTCAATACTAGTTATAAGTACTATACGCGCCTTTAATTGGCGATCGATATTCCCGCGCGATATGTTTCCTTATAATTCATAGTTCCAAATGTTTATTCTATTGCAAATTATTATCAATCCTATCATAGAATATATATGTATATCCATGAACGTAGGATCGATTATATAGCAAATGGGTATGAGGTTCGCGACTATAAAGCTTGGACAGTACTATGTATATACCGTAGTCGTAAGACAGTCGTAACCTGTTTCCATGTTCACTTGTTTTTATGGTATAATTATCCTGACCTATACTTAATAAGTCATACATATTATATGGAATGCTGACGAATAGTAATGAATATCGAAACAGTTGTATATATAAACTAAAGAATAGGATTCTGATACAGATCATTTCGTGATTTTACATATCACCAAGTAAAAAAATTATAATTTCTGCTTTGTTAAACGTACGTCTCATTTATAACATATTGTATATATACCAAACTTCAACGATCAACCATCGACTGGCAGTTATTCAAATGGCGATTGAGGTTCCAAATTGGTTCGCTGTTCTGTCAGCCTTCATTGCAAATGGTCAGGTATGGGGAAACCTGTTCTCCTACTCGGTCTTCTACGCTTACCTTCTGGAGAGATCACCGGAATATGAAATGCACCTCTCCGTTATGGGCTCACTTACATTCGGCATTACAACCGCCGGTTCCCTGGCAGTGCCGTACTTGACTGAAAGAATCACTATGCGCTGGCTCTATGTTATTGCAACTGTTCTCTACGCGTCTGGACCCCTTATGTGCGCTTTTGTGACCGATATCCGCTTCTGGTACCTAACGTTTACCATCCCTCTTGGAGTCGGTGGGGCTGGAATGTTCATTGTGGGCTACATAAGCGTTGCACGGCGCTATCCTAAGAAAGTTTGCATCGCAAGTACCGCGGTCAATTTGGGTGGCGGTGTCTTTGCGATGTTATTACCGCTTTGTTATCAAACTCTTCTGGAAAATATGGGCTTAAAATACTCCATGATCATTTTATCAGGATATCTGTTCTCCTACTTAATCTTTGCGCCCGGTTATGCCAACAAAACGACGGCTACTTCGAATGAAGATGAAGAACCGACAAGAGCAGCATGCTCAATGCAATTTGGAAGTGCGACTAGTATAAACATGCGTCGACTTAGTATGATTTCCATCGGACCTGAAAAACTTTCTTTTAGAAAAGCTCTCAGTAAACGAGATTTTATTATTTGGTTAGTTGCAAGTGTTCTTCACATGACCTTCAACAATGTCGCGTACGTTCATTTAACCAATTTTGCAAAAACCATAAGTGTTCATCCATTAGCCACACCAAGGTTCTTTATGATTCCTGTCGGTATTGGAGCTGTTATAAGTAAAGTCCTCTACGCAGTCCTTATTGAAAAATATAACTTCCCTGTATTTCTCGCAGTACAAATCACTCTTGTCATTTTTTCAATGTCGCTGTCCCTTATGGGTCTGCTAGAGTTCTTCACAAGTGAAGTTGCAATCCTTCTTACACTCTACTCAGCAACCTTTCTGCTTGGATTTGGAGCAGGGCCTATCTGGTCCCTGGCTTACCCAGCCACTTATGTGGCCTGTAAACCGTACACAGATCCTATAATGTATTGCATTTTTTATGGCTCCATTTCAATCCCGTTTTGCCTTGGTGGACCAATTGGCACTGCTTTATATCAACTAACACGATCCTATTCCCTTGTTTTTTTCACGGCTGCATTCGCGTACTTGATCACAGTTAATATGTTATGGGCATCTTCTCAGACAAATTACTCCTCTCAAAAAAGCCTGGAGGGAGCGGTTTCACGATCTTCTACACAATCCCATGACAGAAGGAGGGGAAGACGCCAATTGTCACAATGCTCTGTACAGTCTCGTGAAAGAAGACCGAGAATGTTGTCAGAATATTCTTTACAATCTTATTAAAAAAGAAAGTGGAATTAAATGAAAATAAAATTTCCAAAATTCGTGGGACTCCTGCATGTCTGTCATATATTACATTTTCATCATCAGATCCTGTTCGTGCCTTCAAATCAATTTTGTTGATCTTTTATCCATATTTCAAGGCTTCCAGTAACCTTAAAATATTCAAGGACATCCTGTCTATTCACCACAAAAACCGTTGCCTACATATATTCAGGACAGCTGTCTTTTCCGAAAATATTTTAATGTATGATTTATAGATAATAATATGGCTTATAGATGATTTATAGATAATAATATGGCTTATAGATGATTTATAGATAATAATATGGCTTATGCCAGATGCTAATGAAACCATAATGATATTGGTAATGACGATATTTTCGATAATTTGATCACCTTTTGTTACTAACTTTTTCTAATTAACAAATTATAATTTTCTAAATATATTATACTGAAATTTTGTTAATAAAATAGTGAACCATACGCGCCAACCGATTTTTAATTTGTGATGTTTTAGATGTAATCTTATTATATCCAATCCTTAATATTATATATTAATATTCTCATTTCATTGTACACAAAATATTATTAAATATCATTTTGATTTCCTGACACTATTCTAACATTTTCTTTTTATTAAAGTAGTATTTTATGCTCAGGTCCCTTCAATTAAAAAAAATATTTTTGCACGATTTGTGAAACTAAATATATATATTTGATATCAAAATTTTAGAAATGTTTCCGTCGGTGATGTTAGCATATATATAGTGCCCACACTAAATTCGCTAATGGACTGATTTATTAACAAAATTTATCAACTTTGTTTTGGTATGTGTAAATATATGTAAATGAGACTCTTACGGGAGTTAAGTTGGAACCATAGAAATGGATGGAACAAACGTAATTAATTGAAAATATGTAATTAACTCTTAGTAGTACGCGGAAATAGTTTGTAGGGTTTTCTCCGTGGAGGGGGGGGGGGTATTTTACCCGCACCCCAGGAAAAACAAACTTTCTATCATGCTATAAGGCTTAAATTGTTAAAACTATTTATATTTTCACAAAAATTAATCAATTATTATAATTTTTATGACCTGATTACGTCACAAACTCCATAGGAAAACTTTAAGAAAATAACCATATATTCTATAATTTTTGATCTATGCAACCATTATTGACTTGATTTTTTGACATCTGATTCCAGATCACGAGATCTATAATAGTTGCATATATGTAGCATGCACAGTAGCATACTTATATAAAAAAGCTATAAGTAGTATAAATGCTATTTGAGAATAAATATTAATTAATTTTATTAGTCAAGTTAACTATATATATTTTACGATAAACTTATTTTTTCTATTAATTTTGCAAGTTTTCCGCCTAATTTCATCGGCAAGTAAGAAAACCCAGAGGGAATAAAATAGTTCAATAATAACACCATTTTCTCTGGTATAAAGTTTTAATATTCGAAATTATATTTTTTAGTTAGATATTTTAGCCTTTGAGTAAAACAATAAGGGTCATACATATCGTTCAATGAAAAACTTCATTTCTTTGAGAAAAATTGGCATACGTTATAGAAATGTTTGCAGCAGAAAATACACTCAACAAATATTGCGTTATTATGTTTTATAATTATTAAAATAAAAGGATGTAATAGTTATTTCTTTGCACCAAATTTGTCTTATTTTCATGAATTTCTACAGATAAAATTCGTTATATTTTCGGTATGGCTGATTTTCATAAGGCATTTGCAAGATGATATATGCGTCCTTCAAATGCATAAAATTGATGTCTACCGTTATTTTTTATGCTCGGACTATATGAATAAAAAATGTACAATAACACAGAACTACTTCTAACTGCAAGCATCTCAATTGAAACATAAGTAAACTATATATTATTTAGACAGCTAGATTTCTCTAAAGCCAAAACGTCCTCATTATTTTGTGTTACAACTGTTGTCAAATTCGCTACCGACTTTTGTCTCTTTATTTGGAAATTCCACGCATCACTCTTCTTTGGTTAACATAGTTTAGCAGCCCACACAAAATGTCGGCAGATGAGAGATTACTCTGTCAGTAGGATAAATATATTCTTAAATGTGGAGTCTATACGATAAATTTTAATAAAGTTATTAATTAAAAAGTTGTAAAGTTGTATCCGACACTATTTAAGATAAAACAATTCATTTTCAGATTAGCATAGACCAACTATCATGTTAGTTAAAACTTTTTTTTGGAACAGTCTAGAAGTCTCGATCATCGTCGTGGTTATAATCAAGACAAAATCGTACACAAAAAGCACTCTTTCTTTGGCAGGAACTGTCCTAGGCGTCCCTTAAAAACAAAGTCAAGTCTATGTTGAACTTGATTTTACGGATACTCGTGTTCAGTATACTGTTATTTAGAATAAAATAATCAAACACCAACTGTAGCGAAAAACAGTTTAATCACAATAGTTATCCAAAAACGTGTACAACTTTCTATTAATAAAGCACATTGAAATATATATCTCATTTCGAGCTATGTATTACATCAACAATTTCTCCAAAATATTCTACAAGTGTATTATTAAGAATTAGGAAGGTACTGAACATTCCACAATGATAACTTTCGTAGATTGAGTATAAAACAATAATACCCTCCTTGGCATTCCTCGTCCTAAAGGTTAACTCTTTACACCGACAAAAACGATATTGAAACCATTAATATAAATAAACCAACACCCACGTCTTCCAGTTAGTAGGTACCCAAAAACCAAAAAAAAACAAGTGATTATCAAGAAATAAATATATAAATTCAATCTGAAAATTTAAAATCTGACATAATTAGTAGTGAAGAACAGATATCCAACTACACACAATAGTAAGTAAGTAAGCGATGCAGATCTCGCCAAAGAAAAGAATAGTCAAGTTAATAAATGCGCACAAGACACCCGTCGGTTCAGCTGAGAAGACGTTCACGCCCGTCATCACTTCCTGCGGATGGTGTTACCCGCCCAGTCCACCTTGTTCTCATTCTTGAGCAGGTTGAGTCCATCCTCGAACATCTCTCGGGTGACCATCTTCTCGGAGCGGGAGCGCACGTCCTCCAGGATGCGCTGGTAGGTGAAGGTCACAACACGACCCTTCTCCGACAACACCTGCCAGATCGCCTCGCCCAGCTCCTCGCGTCGCTTGCGCATCGAGCTGCTGATGCCTGTCGTGCGGAGAGGAGAGAGTGCTCCATCGATGATATATATTACATGGAACAACAGAAATCTAGGAGTTGTAACTATGCGAACAAAACAAGGAAATATCAAAAGTATCAGACATATCTACAATACATAACATGACCAATAAATCTATTTTTAGGAAAAACAGTTCTATTCTGTAAACAATCGAAAATTAAGAGTTATTTTAATAATCAATAGATATTTTTTTAATATCAATACAAATTATAAGAAATTTACACAATTTCCCATTTCCAATTTCATTAGTAGTGAACATGTAGGTGTAAGTGAACACTTAGTGAAACATGTAGGACAATTTCATATTTCCAATATTTAAAACCTGCCCCTAGAAAGAAGTATGGTTTTATATCTATATAGCTAAAATCACAAAACAAAATTTGTTAACCCTTCGTATGTGGTCGTCATTGAGGGGGTATTTTACCCCCTCCTCCTCTGGAAAACCAAACTTCCTATCATCCGATTAAGCTGAAATTTGGTATACAGATACCTTCTAAAGACTTGTCGAGCGTTTTTAATTTTCAAAAACAATAATCGATTGGTATCATTTTTATGACCTGATTACGTCATAAACTCCAGTTAGGAAAAATATAGGAAAATAATTATATATACTATAAATTGACTAAAATATTATGCTATAATTTTTTCAATGCAACCAATTGACTTGATTCGTTTTGCGTCTGATTCCAGATCATGAGAT
Source organism: Coelogynopora nodosa (assembly GCA_034780555.1). NCBI lineage: Eukaryota > Metazoa > Platyhelminthes > Proseriata > Coelogynoporidae > Coelogynopora > Coelogynopora nodosa. The sequence goes on from JAUZND010002816.1 coordinate 10,161, forward strand.
CTATATTTGTTGATACATTTTTATAATTTTACTACTTCTATAAATAATCTATAAGTAGTATAAATGCATATTGAGTATTATTTTAAATTGCTGGTTATTTCAATAAATAATGTTATTAATCAAATTAAATGAATATAATTTACGATAAACTTATGTTTTCTATTAATGTTGTAAATTTCAGCTCCTAATATCATCGGCAAGTATGAAAACTGAGGGGGTAAATAAAATGAGTAATGAGGAACGAATGCACTAAAACAGGTGCACTGACACATAGATTATATTACTGCTTTGTTTTATCTTATAGAAGATGATTTTTTTCTTCAACAAAACCTAGATTTTCAAAATTTATATTAAAAATCTAGAAATTTAAGGCTGAATTATCAATTGGAATCTCGGTGAAATGAAATGAATTCATTTGATATGTTAAGTTAGTAAATAATTAGCGTGACGACACGATAATATATGCAAATACGAGTCGAGTAACAACCCAATATCCATGATATCGCTATATTTTTAGTGATATTTATAGATTTATTTTTAACAAACTACTTGATCAAACTATTAAAAAATATTCTATAAAACATTGAATAAAAATCATAAAATATACTCGTAATCAGATCAAACAAGGTTGAAAGCACCATGGAACATTTCGAAAGATATTTGCTAGTTAAAAATTACTACAAAACGATTGTTAGTGATTGTGACGAGATTTAAGAAAATAAAATTTGGCTACATAAAACTTGTTCATTACAATCAACCAGTTTCAGGTGTACACAAAAAGTGTATTCAATCAACTTATTCAAACAAACTACTAAATTATATAACTCCACATAATAATATTTAATATAAGATTTGTGGTATTTTATTGGGAATTATGACTTGAGAATAATAATAAATTGATTGGTAGGTCTTCACATTATCAAACATGTTGCCATTGGTAACTATCAAACAACAACTTCGTAGTTGGATTGCCGGCTTACTTCCCTTGTGACTAGAATCGGTCATTCCAATAACAGCATTAATAGGCTCGTAATTAGTTTTATAATTATAATAGCGTTAAATAAGATAACACTAAGACGTAAAATTAGCAACACAAACTTTAAGCGTATACTATTTAACTAAGAATTTTACTACAATCAAATAGACTACAAGAAAGATTTGTATGATAATCACAATATCTCGAATATTTCCTTAAAGGACCTAGTAAAATTTAAAGTACCTCATTTTTGTAAAAATTTCGAAAGGTTTATAAAAATATATATATATTGATCAATTTTTTATAATTTATAAAATGTAGCAATACTGAATAAGGCAGATAATCGAGTGGATTTTATATAGTGTAGATATAGTTTGTATTCAAATGGGAGTGGCAGATGGCGGATACCGAGGGTGGCAGATAAATAGGGGTTTTATAATGTGGTGAATAATCGAGAGTAGCGGATAATCGAGGGTTTACAATAGTTTGCCTTTTTGCGACTATTTTGGATTATGAAAAAAGTATAGGTATAACATAAAAATGTCTATATCATTTTTTTTTCAATTTTTGATAAATGAAAGTATGTTTTAAGAAGAAAAAAAATAATATAAAAGTACTTTTTAATAAATGTTACAAAAAAATTTCTTTGAAGGATATTTAATCAAAATAAAGAACCTTAAAGGACCTTAAAAGACCTGTACGAACCCTGTTAATCCAACCACCCACCCAGACATAACCAAAAGTAGTACCTGTGGTGAGGATGTTGACATCGATGCAGCCGGTACTGGGGTCCACAGCCGCCTGCTTGAGCGCCTCCTTCTGCAGCCGCCTGGCCTCCCGACAGTCACCGGACGTCACCTCATTGGCCAGCCGCATGCGGGCGTGCGCCTCGGCCAGCCGGATCAGAGACTCGAGTTGGCGTGGATAGGCGGACACCTGGCCCCGGCCAGAGCCCAGCTTGCGCATCTCCACATACTCCTCCACCAGGAACTGGCCGGACTCCTCTGTCAACACGGGGCGAACCTTCTCCTGCCGACCGGAGGGGAACACATAGACAGCTTAGTTACGGAGAAGTCACAGTCTGAGTGGGCACAGTATGATGTTCTGCCACCAACCGTCCTCTATGCATGGGCGCAACTATGCACACAAGAACTGGTGAAAGACTAGTTAGTGTTATTACATTTTCACACTCTCCTAGCAACCAGAAACAAAGGCAGCTTAAATTATCATTAGTTACTAAGTTCATACTTTTACATGCTCTCTTAGCAACCGAACATATAGACAGCTTAGTTACTGAATGATTACATGTTCATGTCGACGTCCGAAATGAAAACTATCGTATACCATTTTTTCCAAAATCGAGTTCGTTATCATAGATGATCTGAAATTATTTAAACTATGTTCTGTGATAATATTATCCGCCTAGTTGTTTAGGGTTCGGAGATATTACGAAATGCAAACTATCGTATCCCTTAATTACCTAATTATATTTG
>JAUZND010002817.1:0-12628 GCA_034780555.1 Coelogynopora nodosa
CAGAGTTTAGTTAAAGAAGTATCTGATGGCCAGGAGATAGAGTGTTGTATATTTAAAGAATTGATAGAGATATTATAGTATATTTTCATATTTATTTTTGAATACTATATATTTTAATTACTAATTTCGGCTCGAACTGGTAAACACAAAGTTAAGCTCAATTACAAGTAATAATAGTTCGTCACGTTTGAAAAAAAACCCTCTCATTTTTGGTTTTCGCATATTTTATATATTGGTACTTCTGTCTAAAATAGCAGTTTGCTCATGTTCTCATTTACATGTGGTATTTGGTTACAGTCACATATTATACCTGAATTAAATATATTTAATCAAAATATATGTGAAATACTTTTATTGATTTTTCATATTGAATCCCGTATTGTCCATGAACGATATCAGGTTTGCTGTACAGGAAGCCAACATCGGAAAGTTCCCCAGCGCCTCTCTACCGGCCAAAATAAATATAGCAAATATATCTATTGTTAGAGGTTACTAAATGTAAAGTGCACAAAATACATCATCATGCTTATATAACGCTGCACATTTATTACACCAATCATAACCACAATAAGTTTTAAAGTAGATGTTCTGTAAACACCCTTTTTCAGGATCCGTCCAGGAAAGTGGCCGTAAAGCGAATCAACTGTAGAACCAGAAGTTTATCCACCGAGATGAAGCGAGAGATCTCCCTGATGCAGGGAATCTCGCACGAGAATATTGTGCAGCTTTATGCCTACGTTGTGAGTGGATTGTAATGTATGTCTGTCTCTAATTGGGTTATAATGACATTTACTGCAAACTATAATATGAGAGTTTATTCTGAGCATTCGTTCGGGAGTTTTGTAGAAATGTAAAAATAATTGAAAGTCCACATTTTAGTACGTTTTTCAGATTGATAACAGATGTTAAATTATTGAATGCCTCGTATTCCGTATAACTGTTCTATAGTGATGTATTACATGGGAAAATAAAGTATTTCTTCATTTAAAAGTGGAATAAGTATGCTTTACATTTTTCAAACATAAAAATATTCCGTATGTTAACTTCACATTTGAATTATCATCACTATTGTTTTCTGTGTTATAACCTTCATCTTCTGAATCTGAATTATTGTTCATATTATCTCTTTCTTTACCTTGATTTCCTAGACTTCTAAAATGTTCTCCTTCTTGGTCGAAAAATAGCGTCGTATAATATTAGATTTGGCAATTGAATTGATAACAGTAATATTAGGTCAAACTTTATAAAAAAAAATTTTTTTTTAATATAATTGTCTTAAAAGTATTCTAATCTATATAATTGGAAATTCCACTTTATTCTAATTTACCCCACATAAATAAATTACCTCGTGACTTGCCGCAAAGCTTATAAAATCTAGGAGCCAATTATATTATAAATTCCCTATTATTCATAGTCTCTCCACATTAATACGTAAGTTACATAGTACATGTCTGGAATTCCATTCCAACTTCCAACAGTTAATTTCTATATGCATACAAAGATTGAATGACGTATGGAAGAGGGGAACCTCGGTAACTATACATAATGCAGTCACGTGACCTGATGAAGAGTGATTCGTTTTATTAGAGCTTTCCGACTGGTATGCTATGTATACAATGCTGGAAGTAATCTTCTTAAAAATGACTTTGTTCAATTAGCAGTTGTTGGAAGTTCGGTCAATTATATTGCATTATTAAAATGAGTATTCAACCGATATGCTTTCATTTTAATCTACATACAATAATAAGTAAATATTTGCACATTTATATTTTACTAGCTCATTTTGTATTTGGAATATAGTGTAATTTCTCTTAATGTTTCCTTTGGAAATAAACTCTTTTATAGTTTCTTCCCAAAGAAAATCTTTTATATATTGTTCTGGAAAAGTGTAACGGAGGCGATTTCAAAGATTTACTGACGAGTATGTTGATTTATTGTTTTATTTGTAAATATTATTTTATTTAATTCATTGTACCATTATTATCATATACAACTTACTATAATAATCTACGTGTGTTATGATAAAAAAACACATTAAAAATAGTCATTGTGGAATTGTTTATAATAAAATTGTCATATTATAACATTTGTTTCATTGTATTATAAATTATAAATGACACATTTATATATAGTATATATAAACATTTCAAAAAAATATTTAATTTTTGTACGTAAAATCATGTTTTATTTTGTGCACACGTAAGTAGTATTGAAATGGTGATTTCTTGCTCATGACTCATCACCCCTACTACTTCCGCCCACATTTTCTCTCCCGATTTATATGACTTCCTGGGCCTATTTCAACAAGGTCAAGGTCATTTCCAAGTAAATAAATGACGTTGATATCGAATTTTCTATTTAAGGGGTGATCGGAAATAAGGTACTGATTGTTACAACAAATACCATAAATGGCCATATGCTGGTACTCTTGCCTACACTTGACAATACACGTCTACACTTGCCGGGTTTAATATATCAGTTAATAATTTTAAATTCCATTTTAAATATGGTTGAAGGCTTCAAAAGTGCACCAAAATACATGTTTTAACCTATTGATAACTCTTTAATGGTTCTATTTACATAATAGTTTCATAGTTAAATAGATTAGTCACCGTGTCGGATCTACTATAGTAATTAATAATCTACAATTTTATTTCAAACATTGCCCAGGGCCTCGCATTTGCGCCTTAATACATGTTTTTGCCTATATGTATTTGTTGATAATTCTCTGATTTGAAAATATTTAAATGCGATAAAGTAAGTAAATTTAAAATGTAATAAACTTAAAGAAAACCAAAGTAGTCAGATAATAATAATTAACGTACGTAATCGGGTGCTTTCATTTACACTCTATAATTTACTACATTTTTAAATATTAAATTTATTAAATAGAAATGTAAATATTCGGTAAAATGTTCAGCTATTGTAGTAAATGGTGGTGTTAATTATAGAAGTTTCAACTCTTCCTCTTTCGTCTCGTCCTCCATCGTGTTCTCCATCGATTTTATTGATGTTTCCATCTCTGACAGTATTGATTCCTCGTCAATCACTGAATGAGTTGAGTTTGTTTTCTTGTTCGACATCATGTGTTGATTGATATCCATGCAATATAACAACTTTGGGATTTTTTTGTTTCGTCGGTATAGGTGCAAAATTATTTCCACTGTGTTTTCATTTTAGTAGGTAGTCGATTTCTAGAGGAACATTTTCTCAGTAGTAAAAACTCCTTCGCGTAAAAAGTTAGAAGTGTCGATAGTAACAGTAAATCGTTGATCGAAGTAAGCTCTCGTGCGTTAAACAGTACTTTATGTACACGCAGTAAGTGTGCAGGAATTCTAAAAATAACCTTGTTGCATATAGGATAGATATTCTTCAACAAACTTTAACATACATATTATGTTCTGTTTATTAACTGTCTAGTTGGTTATAATTACTGTATAATTTTGGATCATGTTATCTGTTATCTATTTTAAAATGTTGTTTTATAAAACATAAAAAATATTAAACTTACTTCATACGAACACTACATAAAGATACACCGTTTTAGATGGTTTTGTACAGTGTTTGTGTCGTTCAATATTGTATCAATTATTTCCTTTTGATCATATTTAAACGAATTTTACCAAATTATCATACACCTTAATCATTGTGTGTGTTTTCAATTAGTTTCAATGGTTCACCACTTCGTTTACTTACAATATAATGTTATATTTTCTTTTATTTTTATCATAGTTTAGGTTATTTATGATGTTCAGAATGTCCTTATATGCTACTATTTGGTTATACAAAACATAACAATTTTTGTAGAGAGGCTGATTAATCATGAGCCAAATATCCCCATTTCCATACTACTTGTTTATTCGAAATAATCTGTATATTTTATTTTATGTTTCATAGTGTAACCTTTTAATGTGTTTCACAGTGTACTATAGATATATTGAAAAATGCTTTCCAGATTATAAGATAATTCAAATAAATTAATTTAATTGATTAATTGTAAATTTTTACTTCTGAAACATTTTATATTTATACATTTTTATTTACTGTCATGTTAATTATATGTATATATTATTGACTTTATACTATTGTATGTGTATACCATGTTTTACTCAAATTCTATTCTTTTATTTTTAGCGAAAACAAGACTTACTGAAGATAGTATTAAAAACTTCTTAAGTCAAATAGGTAATTATTTTAACATCTACCATTTTTGCATACTAATATATCTTGTATAATATGCATCATATGACTTGATATATTATTTTGTACAATTTTAATTGTTATATATTTATCTTCATTCTACGCAGGATCTGCACTCAATTTTATGAAAGACCACTCTATAATTCACCGAGATGTAAAACCTGCAAACATATTCATCCACAACCAATCTAATGCTCGCAAGCGATCTTTAAGAAGCTTATATAAACTTGGTAGGTACTGCACTAGAAGAAGACCTACACTGATTATTTCAATACACTATTGTGCAGTAGTAAAGTAAGGCCAGGTTCAGTAGACATACAATGAATAATACGCTACCAATTTACCATGATTATCTTGTATATATAATGTTAACCCCATTATAAAAAATGTCAAATTATTGACATCATTAAATAAATTTAAAATCATCTATGTAAAAAAGATAACATTTTAAAATAATTATAATTATGTATATGTATCACAAAATATGCTGAGTTTTCGAAAATATTTTAGCAATTAAAATTTAAAATATACAACTTCCGTTCATGATCTAGTTGAGGTCTTTTTTTGGATTTCATATATCCATATTAAAGTATAAAGAGTTACTGTCCGATAGTCAGATTAAATATAACGGAGATAGGCTAGAGACCAGTTGGTATATACTAGACCGATAGGGTAGAGACCAGTTGGTATATACTATATAGGGTAGAGACCAGTTGGTATATACTAGATAGGGTAGAGACCAGTTGGTATATACTAGATAGGGTAGAGACCAGTTGGTATATACTAGACCGATAGGGTAGAGACCAGTTGGTATATACTAGACCACATTGATGTCCACAAACTTTTGCGTTATTTAGAATTACAAGTGTTTGATAAATTACTGATAAAACTATTTAAAAGTAATTAATTCCCTCAAGCAAACACAAACTACACATAGTTATTGTGTTAGTGTTATGTATTGTATATATTTCGTAAATATATATATAACATATTATTCAATAGTAAACTTCCAACACATTTTCTTGTTAGTAAATAAAATGTAAATGAAATGAACTATATTTTCATATAATTAAATGAACTCCTATTTATAAGATGAAATGTTTTAAATATAATTTACAAATATTACCACAATTAAGATCTGGTGGAAATGTTAAACATGACAAATATATGTCAATACCCGTTGACGTTTCATCAATCCGGATAGCAAATGGACAACTCACTCGTAGTTGAATGGGCGACAATGACATAATTATATGAATAAAAAACTATGCATAACTAAATATTAATATGCATTTATTACACGATGACGTAATGGTTTACAGATTCCACAATGGTTCCTCCACATCTTTAAAACTATGGTTGTACAATTTGTCAATTTGTATATTGTGCATTTTTTACCTTTTGGAAATGATCGAATCACAACGCATTATATATTTATACTATTTCAGGTGACTTTGGATTATCTCGGCAACTTCAGGGTGGTATCGATTTAGCCAGCACGTTTGCAGGAACACCCTATTATATGGTAATATCATATGTACAGCTGCTAATTACTATAGATTATAAATAATTATATATACTGACATATACTACTATGTACTGATATATACTACTATGTACTGATATATACTACTATGTACTGATATATACTACAACATAACGATATATATAGTACAATAAAATGATATATGTCTATAAAACTATATACTACTAAATACTGATTCATACTACTATTATTTGCAATATACTACTACCATATGGTATACTATACCGTTACAATTGATCATATGTTAAACCCTTAAACATAATTACCTAAATATCTATAGATCTCAATGAATAAGTAGTATGGTGTAGGCTACCCAAACTCATTGTAGATATGATGAACACAACAATTTAATTTCCATGTCTGAACTGTATAAAACAAGACTATCAAAAGCCTATTAAAAAAGTTTACATGCTAGCTTACGTCATATCTATTGGTAATAATGATTTATAAATTTATGTATTGATATTAAAACAAAATAAACATTTAAATTCAGTTTATCATAGGAGAAATATGTAAATGCGCAATGGACAGCGCTGTATTCCTTCTGAAATGCTGAATTTCCTGATAATATAATAACTACTTGAATTGTAAGTCAAACTTTACGAATCGTTTTATTTTAATCATATGTTGATTATTAATGACGTTAACACTGTCCTATGGCATGCTTCATCAGTGATAAATTGACTACTTTGTACACATTGGGCGTTCCCCTGTTAATGGAAGTTGATAGAAGTGGATAATTGCGTTTAATGACTTCATTGTTTCTGAAACAAATTAAGTATAACTTAAAAGTAGTACTATGCACATAAACCATAATTTGAATTGCTTTGCAAAGTATTTTTGTGAAGTTGTTTAACACATTTATAAACTTTACTTTGATTTTTTTTCTTAAAACATAGTTGTGTTCATATTCCATGCTATCACTTGTAAAATAAATTCTCGAAAAATAAATGTATAAACTGAACTATATTAATTGATGGATTAATAAGGATTAATACATGATAAATTAATACATAAAAAACAGCTGACCCCACCAGACTACTTAAATCCATAAGTCTAACTGTTTACGAATATATTATATAATAATCAATAAATCTAATTATAACATATTAGAATTATAAAATTATATCAACCTAAAAAGGCAATCTTACAGAGACCTTACAGAGACCTTACAGAGACCTTACAGAGACCAGCTCATATTGTTAATTCTAACCTTTCAGGCGCCAGAATTCTTTCAAGACACCTGTGCTTACGAATATTCCGTCGATGTTTGGAGTCTCGGTGTCATCTTGTTCGAGTCTGCCACGGGCAAAAGACCTTTTCCGGAGTCCTCCTTTTCGTCCTTAAAAGACATGGAAAACTATTTCAAGAAAAGACTGTTTATTCCAGCAATCTTGTAACTATATAAGTTTATTTGTGATTTCGTGGCGTATTTAACATTTGTCTAGTGTTGTGTAAATTAAATTATTTGTTATTATTTAAAAATGATCGACCTTAACAATTAAGTCAGTTAAGTCAGACATGATATATTGGGTTCGAATAAATCATATATTTAACATTATTCATTTTAGTGCCCCAGCAACCGGTTCGTTTGCATTTCGTGATTTGCTCAACCAAATATTCGTCAAAAACCCAGGCCGTCGGATACCAATAGGTGAGTTGAAGAACAAACAAGCTCAGATACATTTGTACATTAAAACGGCTGAATGTTGAGTCTTGTCTGTTTTAGACCAAATTCTTGAGCATCCATTTTTGAAAGGCGATCTCACTAACTTGGGTAAGCATTTGACTGCTAATTACTATTCGTAACAATATAAGAAATCGGTCGTACCATACCAGCAGAGTTTATAGAATCAAGCCTATGGTGGACGAGAGAGGTCAAAATGAAATACTATGTGTTTCTTGTATAAAACACTGTTTATTGCTTTGAAACACAAAGTTTTATCGAAATACACATGTGTCTCTCGAAATACTCAGTTTCTTTTCGAAATACACAGAATTTTATCAAAATACTCTGTGTTAGTCTAAAGATTCAGTGTTTTATCCAAATACGCATATGTTTGTCGAAATACTCTGTGTTTTATTTAAAGACGCACGTGTTTTTTAAATTAAAATTACTCTGTGTTTTATCCAAATACGCATGTGTTTTATCCAAATACACATGTATTTCTCAACATACTCTGTGTTTTATTTAAATAAGCATGCGTTTTTTTAATTAATATGTGTTTTATCTAAATACGCATGTGCTTCTCGACATACTTATTATTAATACTAATCTTATTACGTTTGTTAAGAATCTTATTAAGTTTGTTAAGAATCTTATTAAGTTTGTTAAGAATCTTATTAAGTTTGTTAAGAATATTATTAAGTTTGTTAAGAATCTTATTAAGTTTGTTAAGAATCTTATGTAAAATAAAGTGTAATGAAGTTATATATAATTTAGTGAGCGCACTGGAAGACAAGGTTCATAAGCAAGATGTGGAGATTCGCAACCTTCAAACTGAAATTCAAGGTTTAAGGCGCAAAGTGTCGACTGCTCCTACCATAAAAGGTATGCTACGTGTACATTATTCATGCTAATTAATATAATTAATATTGCTATATTATGGAAATTTTCTGAAAGCTTAAAATGAACAACATGTTTGCCTATATGTCATACATATTTGTCATGCCAAACTGTCATGCCTGGTTGTCATACCAATCTGTCATGCTTACTTGGCATTGCTATTTGTAATGTCTATAATTACATGTCATTTTGTTCCCACATGTAATAGTGGAAGCTCCGCCGAAAGAAGTGTTCTCAAGTTCCTCAGGTTAGATTGACTTTAACTTTTGTTTCAAATAATCGCTTATTATATTATCATTATTACCGGAAATAGATATTTCAGACACAAACTTAACATGACTTCATCTAGTAAAGTATATTTATTGAGAACAAAACAAATCCAGAGGATAAACAAGTGTTCTTACATTGAGAGGTAACATACGTAAAATATAATATAAATATAGTTTATAACAGTCGAAAACAAGATGGAAAAAATAGGAAAAGTTTCCCTTTTTAGTTTTGCACAATTCTTTTTCAAAATTCCCCGCTGGCTGATTTCATTGAGTGTTTTAGGGAGTCTGTCATGAAGCGGCCGGATGGGCAGTGTTCTGAATTGATATTGCGTTGAATGCGTTCCGAAATAAACTTAAATACTGTACTATACTGTATGTTGTATACAATTTATTTTAAGAAATGTTGCCTTTGTGTCTATATTTCAGAAACATCATATTCATATGAATCTAGTGAAGAAGATTTGGGTAAATGAAATTTTTTGACCAATTTTTATAATATTGATATTCTCACTATTTAAATAAATTAACTAAATGTATTATGTTACCAAAATAACAAATTGCACATTACTTAAAAAAAATTTTTATAGAAAAATTATATTTTAAAACTTATAGTATGCAATTGATTACACAATTATTTATTTTGGCTGAAATAAAAGGATTAATATACGAATACTCTCACAGTATACTGCTGCAAATTGGTTGTCTGAATTATGTCAAATCTATTTTTTTAAATAAATTGCAATATAGAGTGAAAAACATGTGTAAAATATATGTAAACTATATTTGAATTATGTCAACTGTACGCGCGCAAACACTTGATATTTACTCCTTATACTCATGTTCCATCCAGAACCAACCCCGAACACTCATCAGAGAATCCCAGGGCCTAGACGCAAAGGTATGACATGTCTGCCCTATTAGTAGGCTATTTTGTGTTCAAATAAAACTTGAAAAACATAATACAGTATATATTCCCAAAACATGTCTGATTATCTATCTCTTCATTTGCCATCGTGTTCTTATCCACTGGGGCCGGCAGATAGCGCAACACCGAACAGTCCAGCCCACTCTTCAGGTGAGATGAGATATATTGTAGGCCTACTCTGAATCTTGCAACCTAACCATCGCATCATGAGATAGTCTACCTGATATTGTCATATAACTGTTGCATGGGTTACTATCCCGTGCATCACATTGATTAGGATTTATTCTAAATATTGTATTGATGTATTAACATTGCTATCGATTATGATTATTGATTTCTACTGTCATTGGTTGACTATTAATAGACAGTAGACTAATGGATCGATACATGTTATGCTTTTCTATTGTATCAGGAGGTCGCAGCAATCAAAGAACGACGCCACAACCTTCTGGTATGACACATCTTATCATTTAGAAATGTACAGTAAATTAACACGAGTGAGGTGTAATGAACACAATTAACTGCACACATCGTTGGCAGTCTTGACATGTTTCAACAGTTGACTCGAGCAGTAAAGTTATCTTTAAATCTACTATCTTTAAATCTAAAGCTACACCTTATTGATTTGACTGTAGCATAATTGGTTACTTTTAAAACCCCAAAATCAAAAAGTATTTTGAACACCAACTTATTATATATGTTTAAGTTTATAATATATAAATAGGTATGTTTTTATGACTAATATTTGATCTCATGATGATTTTATTATGATTAATAATAGCCAAGAAAATAACGAATACACGACTTAAAAAGACATAAAACTAAATATAATCTAAAATACACAATGTTCACTAAAATCTGCAAATATGATCTCTTATTAAATAAATGTAGTGAATCATGGTGGGGTATGGTTTGAAAGAATCTCATAACTAATCAGAACAGATAATGCATCTGGGAAAGATTGCAAATAATGTAACAATTTACATATATGCATTTAATGGTGTATTTGCAATACGAGGAGATACGTGATATATATGCATAATAGCTAATATAAATATGAAAATACTGTTATATATAATATTATTGTAAGTTATACCTAATGAATAAAATACTATGTTCTTTTTATGAGCCAAATATTTTAGGCGGACACATAGCTTAGCATTTATTATTCCGACTAGGCGGACATGTAACATCTTCGTTTACATTAAGACTGACTCAGGCTTTCCCCTCCCTCCCTCCTTGACTAGGAACTGGTGCCCCCAAACAGAGAACAACCTCACGATCGTCAGGTAAAGTATGGACTACTCTGCTGTATTTATTTATAATTGTTATCTCGAGGAGGATATTATTACTGGTCGTTATACAATAATATGTTGCTGTAACATTCTAGATGTAGCTACACATGTTGTCCCGTGTTACACAAAATTATTGTATACTGCGAAGCAAAATTCCGTTGTAATATAGAGGTGTGAAATACTGTACATTTTATAATTATTGTAACTTTAAGAACTTTTGTTAGTTGCACCTATTATTCACAAAGTGTTTATCTACCTGTACGTATTAATTATTATGGCATCAAAAAACATGACTCTGTACAATAAACAAACACATTGTCACCCCTATTTCGTATTTAGATTACATTGTATATGGATATTTACAATAAATAATTAATTAATGTTCGTTGTTTGCATCAATTAAAAAATATATAGATTGTATTAGAAAGTGCAGAAAGTACATACATTCTCATCTCTGTATTTCCTGAAAGTTTTTTTACATTATTTTGAATTGATAATGGATATATATATATATATATATATATATGGGAAACAACACATATGCAGTGTGGCTGGCTAGCGCTGGTTATAATAATTCGAATCGATATTGGGGTTTAGCGTACCAAATTAAGTAACATATTTTAGTTCATTAAGATAATTTACAGCGGGATGATTTTTTTCTGCTGCACTTTGAAAAATACGTTAACACTCCATGTTATCAAGAATAAATAGGACTACATCGGGCTGCTAACCTTGACCTAATTCATGAAAATTGAATCTGCATCGAAATCAAATATAAAGCGGTGAATAACATATTGTGATGTGTACTGAAATATGATAGGGACCATTATATTTGTTAGCAGGTAGGGCCTCCTGTATGCAAGATCTAGAATTGGAAGGTGCTAGACAATAGTAGGTGGATCTTTTTAATTATGTTTGATAAATAGGTCCGACAGATAGGTTAGGTTGCGATAGGAGGGTTTTAAGACATGCTACGAAGGTCCCCTTTAGTATGGAAATACCTTATATATATATATATATATATAATTTTATTCAAAGACAATTTATTTAACCGCTTTGTATCCGAAATATACGCATTTTGTCAATATTGCAGCTGAAAATGTAATTTCATAATCCATAATCTAGAAAAACATTACATTACAAATATCAACTTTTTTATGCATTTTGGAGTTATATTATATATTGCCAGCATATAGAAATATAATATATATGTCAGGTATCTAAATTCATCTATTTTCGGAAAATATTTATAGTGTATATAACTTCATAGTCTCTTTTTGCCTAAATTAAATGCGTGAAAGTAGTTATGTTCTTAGTAAAGGAAACAATTTAGAAAACATACATTATTTACCAAAACATATAGAAACAGGTCACAATCCATCAAATAAGGTATAGCAACGATATTTGGCTCTAGGGTCATCCACACACATCTTAAATCCTTTTGAGCTACATATTTTGAGCTCTATTTGATGAATTGTAATATATATGTTTACGTCATTGTTTTACGCAACATAACGACAACCATGTTTTATGAAACTTAGCATCGCTGTTTTATGCAACTTTTCATAGTTTTTTTATGAAACTTAGCATCGTTGTTTTATGAAACTTAGCATCGCTGTTTTATGAAACTTCACATAGTTGTTTTATGAAACTTAGCATCGTTGTTTTATGAAACTTAGCATCGTTGTTTTATTTAACTTTTCATCGATGTTTTTGCAACTTAACATCGTTGTTTTATGAAACTTAGCATCGTTGTTTTATGAAACTTAGCATCGTTGTTTTATGAAACTTAGCATCGTTGTTTTATGAAACTTAGCATCGTTG
>JAUZND010002819.1:0-12628 GCA_034780555.1 Coelogynopora nodosa
GACTTACAGTATATACTAGACTCCGAAATGGAATTTCCAAAAGCTAAATAAAATATTATGTGCATATAAGTGTTAAATAAAATTAAATAGAAAAGTGTATACGTCTTTTTGAACCACCCTGTATCCAGTAAATATAAATTTACACAATATTACATGTCAAGAAATGAAAAAAAAACCATCACGTATACAGCTTTATTGATAAAGAATCAGAGCAGACGTTTCACTGACTATGTGATAGCTTCCTCAGTGCTCACACAATAAAAATAATTTATACGGCTTACGTGTCATTATACATAGTTTCATATTACGTAGTACATCTATATTTTTATTTCATATCAAAATTTCGAAAAATTAAAAATGCCTGGACAAAAATTTCGGTTTTGTATTATGTTCTAATATCAAGTAGGTAAATAGGCATTATTAAAGTAATGTAAGGCATTGAGTAAGCAGCAAGTAAGTCACTAATGTAAGGCACCATTAAAGAAAGCATTTTTAATGCAATATTTATGATGTGTTAATAACATTTTGCACATTATTGCTTTAAATAATACATTGAATATATTTTTCACATGCAGTTATAATATAGCACGAACAATTATCGACAAGTTATTCGGTCCAAAAGTGCACAAAAATTTTCCGCGCACGTATCTGGATAGCGACACAAACTTTCCCAATCCGGGTATGTATCCCTCAAATGGGAATGATCACTGGCCAGAACCAGGAGTTGATCTCATTTTAAAAGCTCCAAAGCAGAAAAAAAAGAAAAAAGACACGGAGAAAAATAAAGAGGATGTCGACAATGATAAAGATAAAGAAGATGGATTTTCAGTCAAATCTGTGGTACGTGATTTTCAAATTTCTATTTCTAAACTTATAGTTTTTTCTAATAGACTACTTCCGTTTATTGATTTATTTATTTTGTTGATGTGTAAATATTTTTGATAATGATGACAAATTCTGTTTGGACCGTCGTATCCCACCATATAGTTTACAATTTATGCATTATATGGGTCTTAATTGCGCTCTCAATAAAAAATATGCATGGGTATTTAGGATACCAATGCTATTTAGATGAATATACCCAGAAAAGTGGAAAAATCGTATTTTTTGTAGCGTATGGTTTTGTCTCAATAACTTATAATACAAAATAATAATAAATGAATAAATAATACTAACATTTTTAAAATGACTTTGTGATAATGCAAAGCAAAGACAAAGCGTACATTATTTACTTGAAATCGATGTATGAAATTATAATTGGATAACTTTATGGTAAATTAATTGAGAGTCAATTATATTTGAGGATAGTTATTTCGATATTAAGTATTAAAATTTGTTTGATAATAATTGTTTAAAAAGTTGTATATTATGTATCATATCATGCATAATGTATTGCTTTCAAAATAAAATGATTGTTACTACATAATGTCTATAAACGTTCAGAACATACGCTAGCTGTTGAAAACACTACTGAATATATTTAATTATAATATTTTTTTTAGAGTTTGCATGTATTATTTCAATTAATAAGTACAACATTTTAGTGTCAACAACCTAAACAATGGTTCCGTTGTGATCAAACATTCGTGTGAATAAATATAGGTTTGATTTATGATCTAAGTGGGTTCAAAAGATTAAATAAATACTTTGGTGGTAAAATATCTCAACATTATTATACATTTCGGCAATACTAGCAATACACTGTAGACGTGACACACCAAATATGAAGATGTGAGAAATGTATTTAATCTAATTCGCAATTATTCCACTTGACTTGATCTCTGTATAATATATAATTTAATTGATAGTTGTGTCGTCCTCTTATTGAATTTTATGACACTGCATAAAATGTTAACAAAGATAAATGACGTTGTGTGCCTAATGTCGCCTATTATTTATGCTACTTATTTATCCTATTTATTATTCTATATATAAATAACATTAATCAGAATATTAAGTATATCTTGTAATTTTTGTTATTCGCAAGGATAAGTATGACAGTCACAACTTAATAAATACAAAAACTGTTTTGTAGTATTTAAAATGTATTTTAAAGGTTTTACTTCTCTATAATGACAATCAAAAATGCTAAAACACATATTACATTTCAAATGATGACATTTAGTAAAAGAAACTTTCAAAAACCGTATAAAATACAAATACTCATAGATTATTAACAATTTTGTTTCTTTCTATTTTACATTCAATGAGTTAGTCCAAAATGATAGAAGCCATCTTACGTATTTCGTATATTTGTAGAATAACTTTGGTCTGCAAATAATTAAAAACATGTATTTGAAATATGTAATATATTGTAAATTGAGGTATTGTGTGGACAAAATGCCCATAAAAGTAAGAGTTAATATAGATCATTTATATAAGAAGATTGATATATTTTGAAATTTGCATATGTAATTTTTTTACGTTAAAATTTCTTTAATTATGTAATAAATGGGTCCATGGAAGATTTATTAATTATGTATCATCACAAACATACATATATTTTATTTTAAATAATATTCGAGTATAAGTATATACTAAAAGCAATTATATCGCGATAGTGTCACAAGGTATCAAATGATTTTATTAAAGCGAATACATGTATCAGTGGTACACACATGGATTGAAAAGATATATACATACATTGCCAAACATTTTTAATATTAGGAAGTACAATAATAAAGAAAATATATTTATGCACCAAATGGGAAAATATCTAAAACAAATTTAATAAAATAAATAATTATAAATATTAATATTAAAAAATATAAATAAATTTTTTTAATAAATATTTTGAAATGTTTGAATAACATATTGATCACTTTTTATTTTTATATTGTAATTATCTGAATATGTTTAACATGTATATAGGTCGTTTCTCCGTTCTCCGGAATCCTGTATGAAGGTCGTTCAGAGTACCATGAATTTCTTCTGTTTCCAAAAGGCAACAGTCTGTCGAGTTATTTGGTGGTTCTGAACAATGTTGACCTCCTTCCATCGGTTAACGCCGATCAAATACCTAAATTTGACGAAGAAGACGATTTCGATCAAAAAACGATGGGATATCAAGTAATGTATTGATCTAAAATGATCTATTTCGAAATTTGATAGCAATGCGAATGGACGCTTTATGTATACGCTTTTTTAAAGCAAAACACGTTAAAGTTAACATTAAATTTGTCCTAATAGTTTATTATATTAATAAAGCATAAATTTTAACAAATTTTGACAGTTTAAAAATTATTATGTATTGTGTATATTAGTAAGATATAATAATTAATTTTGATTAAAAACATTTTTACAATAAATCAAAATTCACTTTCCAATAACACCATTAACTTCAATAAGGCTTTTTTCGAATTTTATTAACACAAATGATTGATTTACTTCAAACATATTGTTTAAAATGACTATTATAAAATTACTATTACTACTAATAAATCAAAACCATTTAACAGCCGATCAAAATTTACTTTTGCAGTTTGTTAGATAAAAATAAACATTTATATTTTACCATCTATTTTATCCACTCTTTATAACCATATATTATAATCATAATATTAAAAATGTATTGTATAATGTCCCCACATTCTTATTCCAGGTATCAGCCGGCCAGGAACTATGGCAGCTGCCAGAAGACTACGGCATCTACAAACACATCCACCTGGCCATACGGGCCGCCAACGGATCCATTGTTGACCCGAGTAAATATCTCGAACCACGAGTCATGCAAATCCCCAAGTGGGTCCAGACGTGCGACGACTACAAGTTGGTGCTGCTCGAAAACACGCTGGCCGAAGGCACTATCGTCGGGGCTGTCAAAGGAGCTAAGGATAAATTTAAAAACCGCGGTAAAAAACCCGACGTGGATGATTTGCCGAAAATCGATTCCAATGAGCAAGAGTACAGTGTGGCCCATGGAGTACGACCGGCTTCATTTAAAAAGGTAATGGAATTCTGCTGTTATATGCATATGTATAATATTCATAGCGTTTTATAATAGTTGATTTTTTTAATCAATTTGTGAACGTGTTTTATAAATAATAAAAAATAAATAGTAACATAGTAATAATAAAAGAAAAAAATTGGAAGGGAATCATTATAGTTAAAAACTAAAATTTTCATTAAACCTTATTTATGGTACTCTGTTATTAAATAGTAAAATGTTATACATTTTAATTAATATTTTAATCTGCTTTTGTATTTTTAATAGTTAATAAGAATCCAAATATTAATATACTACGTTAAAACATATAATTTTATTAACTATGGGTGGCCGCTAATAACATTTTGATTATTCTGTTGGCCAAATGTCGAAGGAGTTGTACTTACATGTAAATATCACCTTTTGAACTCCAATTTTCACCCCTATATGCGAATTTTATTTCTGTCCTCGATAAGCAATATAAATTTTCAATACTGTTTGTCGATATATTACAAACATGGCATTCATAACAATTATTACAGAATAATAGGCTGTATTTCTTGTATTAATGATTATTTTTAAATCTTTTGAAATGAATGGTATCAAATATATGAAATGTGAAATATCAAAATATCAAATACCGAAATAATTAAATACAAAAACGAAATAAACTTTTCGTGGAAATATGTCAATACCTTAGCATCTTCCCCTCTGATTTGTTCATAATAACTGAATCATCACTAAAATGACTTTGAAATCTCTTTTGTTTGATTATAAATTGAAATTTGTTAGGATATTTATTAAGTTATTTGTTTAGACGCATTACGTTTCAAAGAAATAGCATGACGAATCTCTGGATGATGGTCGACTTTTTTTACGAAATCAAAAATATTTGTCTTTTGTATAATTTTAATATTATTTTAATCTGTTTGCATAATTTGTAAAGGTATAATGACAGTAAAAATAAGTAAACCCATCGTATAAAAGCAAAAGTGTCAAAGCATGTTTTAAGTATTTCACTTTATTTTATCTAAAATAGATTACCGGTAAAGTAAAGGGTGCCTTTCAAAAAGTTATGAATTTTACACGGACGTCTGGAATTGCCGATTTGTTCGACAGATTTTCTCCACGAAGACTGAAGCTTGGTTATGTTGCCCATTTTCTTAACACACCAGGACTGGATAAGCATTTTAACGAGACGAAAAAAGGATTTTATAAAATTATTTGGCGAATAAAAGTAAGAACATAATGTTTTTAAAATAATATGTTTTTGGAATTCTTTTTTTAGAAAATTTATTTTTACAACTTTTATTTAATGGAAAGGGGGTATACTTATTATCGACCATTTTCAACTTCTAGAAAGTTATGGAGAAACAGCCTTGTCAAAGTCCTTACACGATGACGAAAGACGAGTTGCGCTTGACGCTAGAGGAAATGGGATATACACGAGATCAAACTACCGGAGAACGTAATGAGCTCATAACTAAACTGAAGCAGAGCTCGTCGAGTAAGTTATGATATCACAATGTTTAGGCAATTACAATTGTTATATACACAGTGACAGGTCCAGGACGTGAAAATTGTCATGAAGATTTCTTGTTCGGATGAAAAAGGTTACACGTCTTTAATCGTTTTATTGTATATACAATATAGGTATATATATACAATATATATATATACATAATAACACAATCACGTCTGTGGAATACATATTTTAATAAAATCACTTTCGGCTATTTCAATAATTAAAGATTTTTTCATTCAGAAATTATTTAACAACATTTCATTATGCATGACGAATTCAAAACATTTTGAAATTTAATAAATACATTTTTTAACTTAAAAAAGCGCTTATAATAAATTCAAATAATTTATAAAAAATCGTTACTTATCGAGAAAAAATGCAAGTAATATTATAAATAACATAATGAAAATATTGCGCAATTTTGATATTTTTTCAATTTTTAACTAACCATAATACTGAAAATAATATTCAAATTTCTATAATCTACCATAATGACAGTTGGAATGCAGAATACTGCCCTAATATTAAAACGAACATAGGGTATATTGTACCTCAAAGGTCATTATACGAAAAAGTTGATTACGAAAATATCATCAAATACACAGCTTAAATATTTTATGGTTGATATTTTATAATACTGTTGATAAAATTTTACATAAATATCTTTTTAAATTGATGCACTATAAAATAGTTTAATTTTATATTTATAAATGAGTCACTTTGTGTACCGGTGATGTATAATATATATGTTATAGCATTATGAAGGATCCACAGATTTTAGTTATACAAATTCGTTAGATAGCTTACTTGTATATTATATTATAGCTTTGATTGAAGATAGTTTTAAGACATGTATGATATCATCTATTATCCCAATTTCCATATGCAAATATTGTTTGTAACATAATATGCAGTTTATTTTCATAACATAACATAACATAACAAAACATAATATATTTGTATTTATTTAAATTTATTTACTAATACCAAAATTTTTTTTAAAAATGTACTTATAAATGTAATGTTGCATTTATATTGTTAAATATCTCGTAGCCTAGAATTCAAAGTACATTCTCTCATTCCAAAGGAACACTTCTCAGCAGTTCCGTCAACAAACCTCAGTGTGTGGTTTACAAAATGCGCAAGAATTATGGAAATTATGGGAATTGTAATATTTTATCATAATTCTACTTGTGATAGGGTTCGGGATAAATATCTGCACTCTAGTATCATCACTTATTCAATTTTTGAATCATATGACGTTATCGTGATGTCATATTTAAAAACAAATACTGCTGAAGGTGGTCCTCGCGAACGAATTGAAGGAATACCTGACTAGTTCTTTCGAAGTGGGCCAAAATTAGTAAGTAAGGCTTTGGCAAGTTGCATACATACTGAAGAATCCACTGATAAAATCAAACAGTTGAAGAAGAACGCTCTGCCCTTGGCACAATTCTAGTTGCGCGCTTAGCAGCCGACCAAGATACGGTTGTAAATTCTAGAAATATTTTAAGAATTATTACGAGTAATTGTTCGTCTACTTTTAAATGTGAACCAACTTCGTAGGAGCTCCGAACTTTGTTGACTGTCATAACAAATAGTTATCGTAGAGGAGCGAATTTGTTTTTTTACTGTCATAAATTCCACGTTGCCCTGTCATCAAATCAATTACAAAGACAAAGTTGGCAGAATCGATTATGATTATTTGATTGATTCATTATTGGTCGCTCATCTACTGCACTCCCAATACGTTATGACATATGTTGTGCTGTGTACAATATACTCCATCAAGTATCAGAAAGACAACAAATGTGTACATTTTGTCGTACTTAGTATTATTCTATAAACTATTCATTTGGTGTCGTCCTTCTAAGTTTGAATATATGACCATCGCATTCTAATTTAATATGTAATATAATTAACTTTGTAAATAATACACAATGTAGGGTGGGTATTACATTATTTAATGTGTATTATAAAGCACACAAAGTACATAAATATATTTAATGCGAAATATAGATATTGTTATACTTCATTTTAAAAATGATACTAACATAACTGTAACTAAATCAACAACGTTTATTTTGAGATATGATATAACCCGATGGTATGCAGGAGGTATACTTTGGGTAGTCGTTAGAGGGACATTATATTCAACAGGTGGAAATAAACGTTGCAGTGAATTGACAAAATATTTTTATAAAGAAATATTATTCACCTTGTTAATTATATGATTGATAATAATATGTATATCTTATTTATCGATAATCAATATAATATATGCCATAATATTACAAATGAAATTTGCAAATATATTATATTTTAAAATGTTTTGAATTTTTTATATGCATAACAAATTTTTAAAATAATTTATTTAAATAAGAATGAAGGAAATAGTGAAAAGCGTTCATAATTAAATATAACGTTTGTGTTATTATCTTATTGTTATAATTTTGTGTTTTTTATTCGGTGATTCAGTTCCATTAATGTCTGTATATCCTATATGTACATATACATAGTTATAAATGTATTGAATTTCTTGATTTTTCGGAAGGTATCATAGATGTTTAAGATGATAATAAATATGAAATAAAATAAATTAATATCAAAACCACACTCTCTGTCAAATATTTTCGCAATAAAAATATTATATATAAATGTACACTTTATTTAAACGAATATAAAATTATATAATGTATTTTTATAGAACTTTCATGATATCCCTATTTGTACGTTATTATTCAGAAATTTGAAAAAAATATCTTATGTATGGTAAAATTGTGCATATATATTTATAAAAATGATAATTATTATATTTATTATAAAACAGAAAATTTCCCTTTTATTGCATAATGTTGAAATAATTTTTTTATCCGTTAATGTTGAATCAACTCACTTCTATTTTATATATTATTAATTACCTTATATACAAAATAACGAACAATACTAATATTTCTAATTTAGATGATTATTACTAAAAACACATACTATGAAAATATTAGAATTTGTTGAATAATATTAATAACGCTCATGAAAAGATTACACATGCTACCATCCACCGATATAAATTCATGTCTCTCTCTCCAGAATAAACAAACAATATATATCTATGCTACCATCGTTGTAATAAAATGTTTCAATTAAGTGCAGCAGAATGCCGGCTAAAAATATATAATAAATATTAGTTCATCAAATTTTATCTTATCTTTTTTTCTATTGTTATTATTTTTTCTATTTAAATTTTCTAATATAATGTTATCTTTAATTCTTTTTAAATAACTAAACGTAATAAAATCACATGTTTTCATTATATTTTCATGATATATACATAATATATATCTTCGTTATATTTTCATTATATATACATATATATACATATATATCTTTATTATATATAAATTATATATCTTCATTCATATTCATTATTAACAGTTGTACCAAGCGGGGAGGGGGGTAATTAATAACCATATCTCTATATTTATTTCTAGTTTAAAAAGTATTAAAAAGTATTTAACATATTTGAACAAGTTACTTTTTATGAAAACTGAACATCTCCTTAAGTCTTTACTTAAGATTGGACATGTTCTTTACTTACCTTTATTCTGTTTACCGTTTTACGATGATTTTCCGATTAATCTGTCTACTGTTAATAGATGTGCAATAGAAAGTTTTAATAATAATTTTAATAGTATCTGCAATTCTCTATAAGAGCAAAATACAAAAATGATTATTCCAATATTGCTGATGTCATAACTAATGTTACGCTCAGGCTACAAGTTTAAATTGGATAACGATCTGAAACAGGTCCTAAAAGTTACATATACTAAATCCTTTTACAGTAGATTTGTTAGAGTGAACTGCAGTCATTAACCTTTTGTAATGTTATAATAACCTTGATAGTGCTATTGTTAATAAGGGAATTAAAATTATGGAAACCCGTTTTCTTAAAATTACTTTTCATTTTCACTTTAGCAGAAAATAAAGAATTAAATTTTTATATATCAATGCACAACAAATATCTTTGACAAACAACATTTTTTACGCATCACCTGGAACTTGTATATTGTACATTGTTTTTTTATCACAAGAATGCCCACTACTGCAACTTAACTTGCCACGACCACTTTATTGTATCTACGATGAACAATGTCTTGGAATGGAGTGCTGCATCGATATTAAAATTAAAGTATTCCGAAAATCGGCTAAAGTGTATGCCCGGCTAGATCCATGTGGTGATGACCCTAAACTGGTGTTTGGGCTGATCATGAAGAACTTTAAGCCTATTCACAAGGAGTTCAAACTGCCATTCTTGAAAAATGTCGGTAAGTTAATTAATAATAAATATACTTTAACAATGACTTTGATTAGAAAGACATATATCAACATTTTTAATATTAAAATAAAGTTACACATAAGATCTGTTATACTAGTTATATTTTAGATAATATACCCTACTACTAAATGGACTTGCATCATGATCGTAGTGGCAATTAGATTATTTAACTGAGAATTGTAGAGATATTGATAATAATTAATGGTGCTATCCAATTTGTATTAAAGGCTAAAAATACATTGAGATGAATGGGATACTTAATTTGTCTACATGATGTTAACATGATAAGCCCATTGCCTTTACGAAACAATATAATATGAAAAAGAAGCTCGTTAATAAAGTACGTTTTTTAATGAATACAACTAAAAACAAACTTTAATTTTTTTGCCATAAACTAAGTAATTATTAACAATTGTGTTGTAAATTTCAGTTATTCCTGTCAATTAAAATTACACAATTTTGGGAATAACCGCCCATATATCAAAAATTGATTATTATTATATATTTTTTAATTATTATAATTAGTTATTTACTAACTATGGTAAAACATTTCTCTTTGACTAAAAATAATAGGCATTTAGGCTTTCAAAAGAACGGAGTGCGCCTTCTGTATCACTATATATTCATTGGACCATATCTTCGACCTATGTATAATAATATATTATACTATGGTCTTCTTTATATATACATAAGATAATATGATAAATCATTTTCCCAACATTTCTCAGGCGGTATCTCTAAAAATCAATCCATCGATTTAAAGATTGGCGTGCTAAAGTTGACCGGCGAATTCGGTTATAAGATATACACTGCTGACAATGTCACAATGATCAGCATACACCTCCAGCTGTGCTTTGAGGATGGTAAACCGATCTGCCTGGTTGATACAGACATCATCAAGGATATGATACTGCCTGTACCCACCTGTCGGCCTGACGGATCTGTTGTCTGGCCCAAGTTGCAGAAGAATATGTTTACTCTCAAGAGCTTCAAAGATGCCTTGAAAAAGAATGCTCTTCGTGTTGGGAAAAATTTAGTTAAAAATGCTGCCAAACAATTGATATCACAGCTTGGATTTCCTGAGGTATGTTTGGTTGATATTTTGTACATTATTAGTACGAAAAACTCCTAACATCAATTCACAAAATTCATATAAAAACATTTGTTTTTCATAACAGTAAAATACAGCAACGCTGTCTTTAACATACACATATTGATAATTGTTATTGTTTTTAACTTCTACATGAACATTGCGGTTATACTAACCATCCGAAGGCATAGTAAATTAGTACGAAATATAAACATTATTTTCGCTGCACAAAGCTATTTATTGAATAATTTTCAGCAGATTGATCGAATTCATAACAGAAAAGTATAGGTAATATATATTTGAAATTTGTTCACTCTATTTTACAAATATATGTAGAACATATGTTCATTGATGAGATTATGTCCAATTAAAAATATAATTATAAGAAGAAGTAATTTTTTACATTGAATTATGCAAAATATATTGATATTATATTGTACTTAAAAGTAGATGTTTTTATAATGAAAAGGGAATGCGTATATACAATTTCTCCAATTGTTATTCACTAATTCTGTAGTACCAAATTTATTATGGTAAAAATTAAGTAGTCTATTATCTACTTTATACCGTGAATGAAACAAATTTATTTAAGGATCTTCTAAATGGCATGGATAAGCCTTGTGTACGACCTCGAAGCATGACACTTAAGGATCAGAAGACCTTACTAGCCGATCGCGCAATTATTTTTAACACAAGTTGGACCAAAAAAGAAATATACGAACATACTTCTAGAGCTGCAAGAAGTAAGTAAATAGTGATAAACCTATTCTACCAAGTTTATGAAATAATGTTCCATGCTTTGTTCCTCAGACTGGATAAATTGATTTATTTACACTTATAACACTGTTTTAGCTTAAGAATTGTATAATTAAAATGTACATTGTATATTACTATTTCAATAAATGTTGTTAATATGTGTTAGCTCTTATGGAAAACCTATATAAAGGTGTATCTGTATATAAAATGTTCATTTAATCATCCTGAGTTAAAAAAATGTGGCATAGTCTAACCATTTTTAACTGCCATTAACTTACCGTAGCTTTGCTAAATATACTCTGTGAAAATATCATTAAACACCGAACATTACTTATCCAAAAATAACATATGCTATAATTATTTATTATTTATTATTACAAACAAGTAAAGAATTAATAAATATATATACTTAACTATTACTATATTTTTAAATTCATTCCTAGGTTGACTATTATCATGTATATATACTATCATTAATATTGTCTTTCAGCTTGCCGAATTCTGGGAATTAAAGAGTTTGTAATGCCTTCTTTACCAAAGTCTGTTCAGAAACATGTATTTTGTTCTATTGATAAGAACTGCCTAAGAGTCAAGTGTTGCCTTGATGTAAAAATTCCAAAAGTGAATCAGAGTTTGTCCCTAACAGGCAAGTTTAACTTATACCAAACTTTAATTATTTCTTTATTTGTATTTACTACATTCTGAAGTATAACGTTAACTATATCATTCATATCATATCTTATTCATAGCCACCCATTTTCGTAATTATATAATATTAAAAACTAAAAAAGGTAGCTGTGAAAACCGATTCATATTTCAAAATAAATTAGTAATAGTATGATAGCTCTACTTTATCTCCTCCAAATAAAAGAGAAATAAATCGATTTTTTTCGTAAATATTTTAAAAAGATTTTTTAGGCAGTTAACCCTTTCTTTACGGGCGTATCATATGTTGTTACGCACATTTCATTACCTCTCAGTACGGGCGTAACAGCGTAT
>JAUZND010002820.1:0-12628 GCA_034780555.1 Coelogynopora nodosa
AGAAAAATATTTTCAAAAAATATTTTGGATTTGTCATATATACCTATACACAAATTCATATTTAAAATTTGAAGGCAATATGAGAAGGTGTCCCACAGCACTTTTCTGAAATTGGTTGTTTCTGTGTGGAATGAGCCCACTATCATTCACAAACAACACAGTATTTATTTAAATCTTATGCAGACCTGTTTACCCTGAAATTTTTTTTTTCTTACAATGAATCATCATTTATCTTACAAAATATCATATTTCCATTTTTTAATTTTCCAAATACTATTTCTCACCTTGAAAATAGCATAGGAGACCAGCTGTGTCGCCGCTACAGCATCATCCACACTGACCTCCTTAGACATGCGTGCCTTGGCAAGGGCATTGGCCAGACGGATAAGAGTCTCAAAGGTTCGAGCAGTGATGGGCTGAGTCCGTTTCATGGTGCCACCCTCTCCACCATCAACACTCTGTTCCTGACAACGAAGTTCACAGTACTTCTCGGCCAGAACATCGGCAGCTTCCTTCGAGAGTCGGGGTTTCAGCTGGCGGGCCACGAATATGTACTTCTGGAGGAACTTCAGTTTGAAATACTTGTTGTGGCTAAAAGGTTCAGCAATAAGTACATATAGTTTATTTTACGACCATTACAGCGAGTAATTATTTTAAAGTTTTTTTAGGTTTGCTGAAAAACATTAAACAATTTCACAATAATAAACATTTTAATTCAAGTACTTTTCAAGTCATTTTAATAATTTTGTTAAATTTATACATATTATAATTTTGTAACAATATATTAACTTATATAAAAAATCAGTAGAATTTTATAAATAATAATATATGTCTAGCAAAATTTTAGACTCAAATCATATATTATTGTAACAAAATATCTATAATATAATTTCACAATCAATATTAACATCTATTAAACTTTGATTCGAAAGAGGCCAGGGTGTGTATCTTGTTTATAGTTATGTAATATAAAAAGTATTCCCATACTTTTATTTACTTGAAATGCAAGCCAAAAAATACTTTTCAAAAACCAATACATAGTTACTCCATAACTATTTAAAACAGAATATAACCATGTACATCTTTACTTCTATTATATGAAGCCAGTGAATGTTCTTAACAATATTGATTTAACAGATTTAAGTACCAAAATGAACGTGTGAGAACAGCGAGCAATTATTTTAAAGTTTTTTTAGGTTTGCTGAAAAACATTAAACAATTTCACAATAATAAACATTTTAATTCAAGTATTTTTCAAGTCATTTTAATAATTTTGTCCTTTTTCAATGCTTTTCCAGAACAGGTTAACAATTCTAGGCTGTTCAGCGAGTGGGAACCCCGTATGAAGCATTATTGAAATTTAAATTATCAAAATTAATTCTCTCGAAATACATGAAACATAAAATATTAACATTCACCAAATGGTTAGTTTAGTTCGAAATTTAAAAATAGTTCCTCAGGAGAAACAGATAGTCCACGGTACACTATATGCATTGCGACCTTGCGATATGGACACAGAGAATCAACCCAGAAAAATTCAGAAGAAAAATGCAACCGATACTAGATCAACTAGAAACATGGTCCATGCAAAACAATCTCGCATAAACGAAGATAAGTGTGAACATCTTAATCTCTTCACCACGTGAAACAAAGAGGCCAACATCAATATTTCTCTAATCATTAAGACAATCAAAAGAGAAGCGAATCCCACTTTTCTAGAGTTAAGTTTGACTGGAATCTAACCTTCACTGGCCATAAAGACAATGTAAAGGCAACCATGAGAAAAAGAACAAGAGCAATCAGGGCCATCGCGAACAAGACATGGGGGAAACGATCACAACGACCTCAGATCACTCTAGATCGGATACGTAAGATCAGTAAGCGACCATGCAGGAACAGTATGGAAAATCACCACATTGACATGCAACACAAACTAATATCAAGAATATACATAATATATATTATACACAGACCTGCTTAAAAATACCAAGAAAGCAAAACTACCAACAGAACTGAAAAATAAATTCGAATAAACCATCAAAACAGGAAAAAATATTAAGAAGCTCAAACACTCCAAGCGATCAAACAGGCTCACATCAGACAGAAAGAAAGCATCAATATTGAAATATGGAATAAAATAACTCAAATCACAATGAACGGTATTACCATTAATATACAATGTACCTAGCAACATAGGGATAGAAGAAAACGAAGAAGCGGACAAGCTCGCTAACATAGCCGCCAACCTAAACCAAACTCATCAAGGAGGATGAACTCTACCAAAACCACAAACACATGTAAGAATGAACAAGAAAGACGAAACTTCCAAATCAAGAAAATAAAGGGCTAAAAAAGAAACGACTTCACTGGGCATAGTACAATATCAAGGGCTTATCGTCACCGCATAGGGAAAGTTCCACAGTTCCATCTGTGAATACTGTTGCCAAGAAGACGAAACACCTTAAAACACACCATTAAAAGGTGTGACAAATAGACCAACATACGTTAGAATCCAAACTTTCGGAAGATTGAATCCCGGGGAGGGAGACCTGACAGGTCACAATGTACTCAAGTTTCTGAGGTTGACCGCACATTTTAATGCGGGCAATATGGAGAACTAATCTCCGACGCGACAAGAAACCAGCCAAACAACGAGTCGTATAATCTTAACATACATAATATTACCGCAGAATATTACATTTTAGTTGATATAACTACTGCGCAAGTTGCCATGAAATTTACTAAGTGAGGATTGTCTGTTTAAACCAAAATGACGCCAATGATCGATTTCCAATTATATTTTTGAGTCGAATTCCTAATACTAAAATTTGACACAGACGGTCGACACTGACAGTACTGAAAGCAATCAATAAAACAAAGCACTGTCAAAGACCGACTTTGTCTGCTCCCTGGTTCGTCCTCCAGTTCCGTGCAACAATCGATTATGCTGCTCAAAGGCGTCCTCTTCCTTGAGGAACTGGTCTCCTGAGCCACCCTCTCCTCCCTCCCCCCTCTCGTCATCTTGACTCGGGCGGGTAGGGTCTTCCGTCGACAACAGGGTATCGCTGGTCTGTAGCGGCAGTGCCTCCCCATCCTGCTCCCCAGGGGTACGGTACTGGTGCATGCGCAAAACGTGCTCCGAGATAGCGCGATCCGATTCGGGGTCCATCTTGTCCAGCACAATGAATAGTAGATCGAACCGTGAGAGGAGGGAGTCCTATAAACTCGAAGAAAAAAGCACATCTATTCAATTACAATGTAGTTATATTTCCAATTTGATTTAGCTTATAGAAAAATAAAATTTAAGTATTGTATGTCGTAATGTATGTCACATTGCTCTTCCAAAATAAAGAAGACAAAATATTATATATAAAAAATTGTTAGGATAAAAACTCCTTTGTCAAAGACGTTGAAACAGTGATTTAGTCGATATACAATTTTATTTACAAAGCTAAACAAAGGCCGGACAATCTTTACTAAATGTTTAACAGTGTAAATAACATTGAAGTAATTGCAAAATAGTAATATATTGTCCGTACACAATATTTACTAAATTTCTTTTTTAAATAGTTTAAAAGTTTTAATATTTTTGATAGCATTTTCGAATGTTTATAGATTAGTCAAATATAAAAAATTATAAATCAATAATTTTTGTGATCTTGAATTTAAAAAAATAATTCAATGACCATTCTTTTATTTTATAATACCGCTATAAGCGTAACATTTAAATTAACATCAAATCCAAAAAAACATCACCTGCATCCCAATATTATCCATTGGAGACTTATACTGATCATAGCGACCGTAAACTGGATTGGCAGCAGCCAGAACGGAACACCGGGCGTTGAGTTTAGCTTGTATCCCGGCCTTGGCAATGGTCACGCGGCCCTGTTCCATAACCTCGTGGATAGCAGTTCGATCGAGATCGGACATCTTGTCAAATTCGTCAATGCAAACGATTCCGCGGTCGGCAAGTACCATGGCACCAGCCTCTAGTTGACGATCGCCTTGTGCACAATTTATATTATAATTAAGGCTTAAAACATGGTCAAAATTATTAGGCAAATAAAACTAGGGAATGCAGAAAAATGAGGATAATAATTTCAGAAAATATTATTTATTGTTTACGCTTTCGATGGCGAGTAATTTAAATAATAACGGCTGAAATATTTGAAAAACGTAATATAAAGTTTTATTATCCGGCAGAAATAACTATTTCTGCCGGATAAAAATGCAATCGATATGAACAAACGTATCATATTCATTAGTAACAAATTGTCACATTAGATCAATTTAATAATGCCATTTTATTAGGGTGTGTGAAATTAATCGCTAAACAAAGATACTATGCCACTAATATTACACATGTAAAATACATTAAAAATTCTGTGAAATTACAAGATGAATGCCTTAATTTGAGATTGAATTTATATATGAAAGCGTTTAAAAAGAATATACCTTTTTTTATTAGTCACAAAAAATTATTCAAACCGAGCATAAACTATATTAAAACAAACAAATATACTTTTTACTAACCGTTGCGTTTACTGTAATACAACGGATTTCAAGTTATTGTTTCATGTACCTTTGAAGTTACTACACATAATTAAAAAAAGTTAATATCAGAATAACAAACATTAATACAAGAATATATATTAACCATAAAGTGAAAGTAAATTTCATATAGTATTCAATGTAATATTCAATATAGTAAACTTAAAACGAAATTGCATAAGATCTAAGAAATATACAAAATATCTATTCATCAAGTTTATAAAGGTAATACTATCTACCTGTTTCATGATCTGTAGTGACAGCGGCAGTAAGACCTACACCAGAAGATCCTCTACCAGTAGTAGCAATAGCACGATGTGCCGAGTGGAGCACAAATCTGAGAAACTGGGATTTAGCTACCGACGGGTCACCCATCAGAAGGACATTGATATCACCGCGGATACGGGATCCATTTGCAAGATTACGCTCCACGCCACCCAAGAGCAAGCAGAGAATGGCTCGTTTTATGTAGTCGTGGCCGTGAATAGATGGAGCCAGAGAACGCGATAGTAGGTCCACAATGTTCTGTGAGTGAAATTAGATGATTTAAAATACGAACACAGTATAGTTGTGTTACACCATAATGGTGGAATATTAACGTACCTACATAATTAGAGATCCCCTTTGTCAGGAACACTATTACAGGATTGAATAAAAATATAAGACATAGAACACAGGTTTAATGTTAGTTAAACTGTTAAAACTGAGGCCCGTTTTACTAACATTTAACTAGTGTTTAGCAAGGTGTAAGCGGTGCCTTAACGGGACTTTAATAAAATACTGTTTTATCTAAATCGGTTGCGCTAAAAGTTTGAAGACCACTAGCAGACTTATAGCAAGCCATTAGCAGGCTCATAACAATAAAGCGTTTTTCTAACACTGATAAAGCAATTATATAGTTGAATAATTCGTATACAGTAAAATCTATTTTTTCATTAAGTTTTAATATTTTATATCTTTTAAAATATAATTATAGTATAACAAAAATAATACTATACAATGAAATTTAATTTTTAATATATATTATTATTTATTTTTAATCATTTACAAAGAAACGCTCCTGGGAAATTGCTATTTATCAAAATTGAAAACCGCTAGTACTGAAAATACAGTCGCAATCAAGACATTCCTCTTTATTTTAAACTCATACATTCATCAATATGTATGTTTGTATCCTTGTAAGATGCTCTTAAATTCGATAATGACTCGAGGAAGTTGAGTAGCTCTTTATTCAGATTAACACTCTCAAAGCTTAAAAGGATGGGATATGGTTATGTACAATTTACTGAGCTTGAAAATTAGTTATCTCCATTTGCTTGTTTAATGATAAACCTCTATCTATATACACATCTACTGAATCAGAATCAAAAGATATAGAATTATCGTAAAAATAGGTTGAGAATTTATACTTTTACAGTTTATATCTTTTTCGGTTCATTCCAATAAACAGATAAGAATCGACAAGTAATTGAAAAATCCAAAAACATATGCATTACAAAAAAAGAGGAAAACATAAGAGGGAAGTGGAGGTGGAAAAAACTGCTGGGCAGGTTTGGTCTAAAGTCGTAGGTAATCAGTATATAATTATAATAATGAAATGACAACAAATGCTGATTATAAGTAAATTATAATTTGAAAATACAGATAGTCTAATGGTTTTTTTTACTGTAAATAAAAGATTTAAAAAACTGATTAAACGGAAACAGTTAATTGAAAAACTAAACTAACTACAAACAATTTTTAAAAACATTAACATGACTAATTATATAGAACATATTTTCATGCATTCATTCCATAAAAATAATATATTACTAAAACAATAGATCAAATACACTATAATTCAAAAGAACACAAATACACACACTGAAACTCACCTCTCTTTTGGAGATTTTACGCATGACAGATATGTCCGTTTCTGCGAAAACAGGTCCGGAATCTTTAGAGAGACTCTGGACATTGTTTGCAATGAGAACAGTTCGAAAGGTACCGTTTGTGTAACCATTCTTTTTGGCGGGAAGACAACGATATTGACCAATTACCTGTACGCGGTCTCCGGGCTAACAGAAATAATTACATGATCAAAGTTAGAAATAGTATAAACTATTTAACAAATAAACTAAATAATTCTTATCATGCTAATGCTTATTCATAATTAAAACACCTAATTACTACATTGCATTAGTTGGCTTTAAATGTTGAGGCTTACTTTGCACATATCCACTAGGTCACAGTCGGAAATAACATCAACAGATCGAGGCAACTGTCCAGCTGGAGCCTTCTCTGGCATTTCCTGTAAATA
The DNA here is from genome assembly GCA_034780555.1 of Coelogynopora nodosa. NCBI lineage: Eukaryota > Metazoa > Platyhelminthes > Proseriata > Coelogynoporidae > Coelogynopora > Coelogynopora nodosa. The sequence continues at coordinate 6,854 of JAUZND010002820.1, forward strand.
CAAATGGTAACATTATGAAACAATTCAAGTTTATTTTTATATATTTGTAATAAAATTTCACCTGTATCGACAATGTTTGATGATCCTTATAAACAGAAAGTCCATATTCCGTCTCTAGTAGATTACCATCTTCATCTTTGGTTGGATAGGCACCCGATGAGGGAAATGCATCCAGACTAGTCATATCAGTATATCGACGTTCGATCGTTTTTTTCGTTAAAGGACAGAAATGTACACTGCGCACGATCTTAGGACGAACGATCGAACCTTTAGTGAAAAAATAACGTCAATAAGAAAAAATGGTTCAATATAAAAATATTACAAATATACTCACACTTTGTAACAATTCCCTCCAAACAAACCATATTTCCAAGGTGTCGGGATGTTAATGTTCGAGGTGTCATATGTTTGTTACCAAAGCTGTAAAAACATATTTGAAAGGTTCATAATTCTGCTATGCCAACTATTTGATATTTTTCATAAACAGATAATCGATATACAATATAATTGAACTTTTTTATTAAACAAAACTGATATAAAGCAATAAAAAATAAATTAAAAAATAAAATATACCTGCCCTCGAAGCCAACATAGAAGTCGTCGTACTGTTTTCCATATTCTGGATTTACATTCTGAACACACTTTTTAACAGCACGCTGACAAGCAGTTACTTCCACAAAGCAATTATTCAAGAGTCTATAAGAAATAGATACATACTAAACATATTACACAATCAACAAATAAGTTTAATTATAAATGCTTTTTTCTTTACTTGTTAGCTCTTTCTGGATAATTGCGTCGAAGATCATTAATGTTAATAATCAACCGCAAATTTTCTTTTGCAATAAGATCATTAATCCTTTCTTTACAATCCTCCTGTAATGAAGCCGAAACATATTTTACTATTAGAAACTATTTCTTAACTATTTTTATATGAGCAAAATAAAATGTTATATTAAATACGCTCGATAATGGGGTTGTAGCTCAATTTAAGTGCTATATAGGTAAATTATTGTAAAGTGATCTGCAAAGGGATACAAAAGAAAACAATACCAAAGAATACCAAACAAAAATAAATATTAAATAATGGTATAGAATTCCTTTTATATCAGAGTGTTTAGAAAATCACAAGTAATATATAAAACTAAATTATAAAAACATTGAAACTGCATCCATCATCATTCATGAGGTATAACATAATAAGTTTAAGATTCCTTCCCCATTATATAAACTCCAAAACTAATTTTCACAAAATCCATTTTATGAAAACCTGAATGAAATCTACACTAACATGACATCCAGATATAATTAGAACAAATGGTAACACTGTAATTCATTTTATAAGGTGCAGGCCTTGTACAACTGAAAATTCTTTGGCTAGAAAATATGTGAGGGGGGGGGGGGGGTAGGGGTGTTACATATGACATGGTGAAAGAATTAAATCCCTAATGATTCATGGAACTAAAGAATGAAAAATGGCCTCTTAAAAGTTATAATGCGGTTAAAAAAACAGTTCAAGTGGACATAGAATTACTGGAAAAAATCTGATGGCTTCTTTTGCTTGGCATTTTTATCTATATATACATTCGGAAAAGCAGTTCCAAAGGATCTTTTTTACAAAAAAATGGAGCAGTTGTCTCTGTGGTATTCAGTCTTTTGTTTATGTAATTCTTTTAAGATTTTGTTGCCACTTCGGAAAAGATCAACATCCTTTTAGCTTTAGGTACAATCGCAGTCTTCTTTTCACAAAAATGTTGTATTTTCAGAGCCTTTTTTCGAGTGACACTTTGTGAGTTCTTCATTATGCCTCTTGTTTGAACCTTGTATCTTGTCAACAAAAAGTTTGGAACTGGGATATTGAGAGAATTGTTGTTTCAAAAACAACTGTAGGCGGGCTTATTAGTTTTAATAAATTACTTTATGGTCTGAATGCTATTCACCATGGTTGAATAAAGGCTAGCAGTTCCAGAATGAAGGCTATTTCCCATTAAGCTGAAATTTCATTATACTTATTCATGTTATATTTTTATTCATGTTATAATTATCCATAAAAAATACTGTAATAATTTTCTATGTAATGAATACTCAAAAAAGGATGACCACCTTGTATCAATATGCATTGAGGTGCTAGATGGTAATTCAGCAATGACATAATTTCAGAGCACTTTTTTTAAAGTCCAACATTTCATTATCCCGAATATGTTAGTACTTTCTCCAAAAATGCATTAAAAAACTCAATTGTTTGAGCATTGCTCTGCATATCTGTTAAAAGAACAGAAAGATGTCTCATAAATTTACTTTTTAAAGGAAACGTTGCTTGCAGATACCAAGAAGTTGAAATGTAAGCTCTTTGTAGATGCCCCTTCAGCCCATGCAGTTCTTTAAAAGGATCAGCTGATCCTAGGTAGAGAGAATCTAGAGGCAGCAAGTGTTCCTCAACATTGAGCTTTGCCATGAACATTTCAGACACAGACTTTAAAACATTGGGGGACATAAAACAGCAAAGAAGTTCACAAAGTAATTCTTCTTCTTGTTCATAGAGGCAATGCAACATTGGTTCTGATTTCTTAAAAGAATGGGTATATTTATGAAGTATAGAGAGAACACTGATATATACGTTGAGAAAACAGTGTTTCTTTGCCTTGATAAAACAGGCCCTTTAGAATTCGTCCAACACGTTCTGAACCCTCTGTTGTAAACTTTATTCCCTTTAAAATCACTTTGAATTTTACCAACAAAATCTCTACCATCTGCTGAAATGCGTATCTGGTGGTAAATATCCACAATTAAATGAGTGTAGAGGACATTTTAACTATCTGAACACATACATATCAAAATGAAAGCAATTTAATAATTTATTAAGATTGGAAACAACTTGGCACCAAGACTAAGGAGTCAGCAACATCTGAGAATTATAAAAATTATTTTTATTTTTAGGTATTGGTATCTGACTGAAAATTCATTTGGCCAGAAAATATGTCTGGGATAAAAAAATGTCTGGGGGTGTCTAGGCCGGGGCATCCAAGGGAAAACACCTAATAGGGGAGCTTCTGAAAAAAAAAGTATTTAAAAAATTGAAGTGTTTTGCAAGCAAATAAGCGGCAAGTTAATAACAAATTGGGAATGACTTTTTCATAGAAAATAAAGAGTGGGGTATACCCCCCCCCCCACCATATTCTCATTCTGTTCGATTTTAGGTGAATCTCTAGACTTCAAAAAATTCATGTTTAATAACCAGAATTCCGACCATGGCCAGAGAAATGCAACATCTGAAGGTGACCATTATTTATGGGATATATGTAAATGTCACAATAGATAAACAACAGTGATAAAAACTACACATACAGGTACATACTACAGTACAAATAAAAGCTCAAATATTAGTCAATTATTCTGTAATAAACTGTATATATTTGGAATCAACATATATATTAAAAAACATACATCCCATTTATTTAAACAAAACAAAAATACTATGATATTTATATGTAAAATTTGGTACTCAAGACAAGTCTCTAATATCAGGACCCAACTGTCCTTTTGAAATCAGGTCAATTGGCAAGTCTGATATGTTTATGTTATGTACACCTGACATTACTCTATAATAAGTGGTGCATTATACAGACCTGATAACACTTTCATTATTTTAGTGGAAATTCGTTAAAAAAACAGTCTATGGGGTGGTATTGCTGTGTTTAGCATAGACAATGGAATTGGCTCATAGCACCAAACATATTTAAGTTTTAATAACTAGAATGCATATAAAGGCATGTGGTATCATTCGAGATTTCATGCTGAGATATCATATGTATAATTTAATCTATAGTTTTGTGATAAATATATTAAGAAAATTTCTGATTTATAAAATGTTAAACATAAAAAAATATGCAAGTCTAAATATAATTTAATTATTAAAATATAAATACTTACTATACATAACTACACAATTTATATATTTTTCATGACATAATAGTTAATTGTTTAATAAAAATCAGTTATAAGATTCATAATTTACATGTGATAGTTAATTGTTTAATAAAAATTAGTTATGAAGTTTGAATAATTGATTAGTTATATCAAACTATGTAGGTATGTTAAATAAAATGTATTTAATCTATTTAATAACATCATTGTGGGTAAATAGTGCTGGGCTTGCAAAAAATACAATATTTAATATGTATTATATAGTAGATACTAAATAATTATAAATATTGTACATAATACACCCACTAGATATAAATTAGTAAAAATATAGAAATAATTGAATACTACAAACATAAACATAAAGTAAAATAGATTGATTTAATTAAAAACTGGCAATTGAATAGAAGATTTCATAATAATAGTTTAATGATTATACAATAAAAATACATTTAGCCAAAGATACATATAGGTAAGTATATAATAAGATTTTTAAGAATATATATGCCAAAATAATGACAAGCAAGCAAAGCAAGTCTATTTTTTTAAATATTGTTACACAAAATTAGTAAATAAAAAACCCTAGCCTTATACATTTTATTCTATTTTTGAATGAATCTCAAGAATTATCAAAATCTTATCTGAAATAGTGGTTTTTGCACTGAATAGCAGAAGTATGTTTATAAATATATAATATTTGTGTGCTAATATTATTCAAGCCATTGGTACAATAACATTAAGATTACACTATACATGCTAAAACTAAATTCCCTGAGTTAGTGCTAACACATATTATAGAACATTAACTAACCTGGAATCCCATAATAACATCATCAAATAGTTAGCCATGGGTACTGAGGGAGGTAACCAGGTTCAACAGATTTATTTCAGTGAACAAATGTATTATACTTAACTTTTAATTAACTTTTTAAGTAGTTTTTTCATTATTCACCAAAAAAATCAAACAATTTTTAAATTACAACAAAGTTATATAATATAGAAATATTTAAAATTGGGACAAAAAAGATTCTAAAAATAATATATTTCATAGCATATTGTAGTTCTTAAATCAAAACTGGTTATAAACACTATTTGGAAGTTCATTTAATTAAATATGTAAATAAGTGTTGTACAGTGAATTTTAAAATTATGTACATTATATTATTGTATTTTTTATATTATTGGTGACAATCAGTTGTGGTTTTCATCACTTATTGTAAATATCCATATTCAGTCATTATAACATTTTACGGGATCAGATTATAGCTTTCAACACCAGTTAAACAGTGCTGTGTTTTACAATTTAACTATCCCATCTTTTATGGGTTTTTTCTAGTGACTGGTTTTTAATGATTTATTAATTTTTATCTACACTTATATTATGTAACTGTACTGTGTACTATTCTTTCTCAATGTATAATACAGGGATGAGAATGGCTAACATGATTGGGGCCCAGTGCAAGGCAAACATCAGAGCCTCTGAAACAGTGCTTAGTTTGAGTTTTTAGTTAACTAGAATGCATATAAATGATCTAATCTGGTAGCATACAAGTTAATATTAATAATAATAGTTTTAATGAACCCACTACCCCTTAGGCAATTACTTTATTGCATATTTTTGCAAATTATGAGACCCAATGAAAATTTCAAAAATTTGCAGAAATCCTTGAATCCATGGAAGATTCTCATACCTAGAGCTTGTTTGAGATAAAAATGCATAAACTCATGAGGCCCATTAAGTGTGTAAACTTTCAAGAGAACTAATAATCAATACTTTTCACGGTGTGCTGGAAGCAGCTTAATGTACAAAAAAAATACCCATCTTAGATTTTTGTTTTATGTTTATAGGTAAGT
>JAUZND010002821.1:0-33541 GCA_034780555.1 Coelogynopora nodosa
ATTTGGTAATGCCGTATGAATGCCGTATCTCTTTTTTTTTGCGTGGCATATTTAAGTTTTATATGGCATATACGGCAAATGCCGTTTTTTAAGAGGCCTGGATATGTTCCATTACTCATCACTAGGGCCACCATTTACAACTTTTTATAAATGCTACTATAGTTTCAAAGCTCGGATTATAAGTAAAATAATTGTGACTCACAATTTGTTAAATTATTAATTAAATTATTATTATAATTTGATTTAGTGGTTCGAATTTTATGAAATTTGTATTACAATTCATAAAATTATAATTAAATATAAATTTTATAAAATCTGACCTAAAATAAGAAAGTTATTCAATTATTTTTGTAATCCTTAGCCAAAAAATTTAGTATAGACTCTACTATAGAGAACTGCTCATAGTCTGATCTTTCAGATTGTTTTAACTTTGACTAACATATTTGCTTCTGGCATTTACAACTTTTTATAAGCCGTAACTCATGACAAAAGTTGTAAATTCTAAAAAAGTTGTAAATTCACAATTTATAGCCAATCATCGCGAATAGAATACAACTTTTACTGGCCTACTCATCACTTACACCCTTGCAAAATTTTTTAAATATATTTAAATATATACCTCTTGAAATTTTTTAAAATTTTTCCCCATATCAGTTTCTATAGGGATACACAGTTAATTAAGTGATCCACCCTAATGTATTATGTAAAAATCACATTAATTGAGTAACAGATTTTCAAATTAACAAGATTTAAATTTAAACATAAAAACTCTCCTCCTGTTTCGAATCTTGCCCCATCTTTGAATTGTCATCATTTTTATTTAATTCCAGCCAATTATGAGCTTTTTCAAGTGCTAAATCACGATTATTGATAGCAGAAAGTCGAATAAAACAGTTTTTTTCATTAATTGATTCCTTTTTTTCAAAACTCACCTGGTGAATTATAAAATTATAAATTTCATACATTAGAACGTTACAAAAAACAAGAAAATTAAAATGTATCAAAAACCTACATTCATATCATCATTAAACAAAAATGGCTGAGAAAAAACAGAATTATTTAAAAAAGAATCTTTCCAAGACTGATCCATTTATGAGATTTGCAGATTACTTTGAATGATTAAAATTTGTAATTTTTCTAATGTAAAAATACCTTTTTTTTAATTAAAAAATGAATTAACCACGTAACAATTAAATTATATTTTCAAGATCATTGTACAAAAGAACCGGTTAACACTAATTCGAACTGTATGTTTGTATCAGAATAATTATGATTATTATAACAACAATTGTAAGGACGACAACTGCAATAATGGCCTGAGTCCTCTTGTGCTGCAACCACATTTTTTTGCGAACTTTGGTAGCTTGGTTGGAGAAAATGTCGGCCTATATAAATTTATTTAATTTCAATTTATTAATAACCGATTCTTGCAAATTGTGGGTCCTTTTATCCAAGTCTTCCAACGATTGACCTCTTTCAGTAGCCACGTTGACGTTATGCACCATTTGTTTTTTTGTTGTTTCAATTTGCTGATTCATCTCAGTGATGTAATCATGACTCGACATGATGAGTTGAAGTGTATGTAAATATATGTATTTTTTTACACTTTTTCTAGTTTAACCAAGAGAATTTGTAAAATGTACAAACAAGAAATTGTTTTCAAAACAAACGAAATTTTTTATTATTGTAAATATTGTTGTGGTGGTAATATGAAGCAGGAATTTGGGCTTTATTTGTTTATTTATAAATAGTTTTTCGATAATTTTAAGAATTAAAAATTTTAGTCTAAATTTGACACTCGAATTGATACAACATCATATTTTAAAATATTATATAAAAAATAATTTATTTTACATTATAAACAAGGATAGTATTAGTGTTTTACATGTACGATACAAAAATAAAATTTCATTTATTTTTTTTAAATTCTGTACCGGAGAAAGTAGAATATTAAATACCAAGATTTAACTAGTAAAAGTTTTGACTAATAATTCATCACTTCGTGTCATTACTAATTACGCATTATTTACGGTTACAATATTACAAATCAATTAATTAAAATTTCAAAACAATTGAAATTAATCCCCAATTAATTGCAAATCCCATCAAGATGCTTGATCAATTTAATCTTTGCAATAACATTCCGCGTAATTAGTAATATCAATCAAAGACGACACTTGACAATATTATAGCAAACAATGTAATGTTCCAAAACTGGACATTAGTTATCATTATAATAACTTGTCACAATATTGAATTTTTTCAAAGACAACGTTAATTTTATACCTTATATTAATAACGAAATTATGGATAACAAAAACACACACACACTTACTTTCAAGGAGGAAACAAACGTTCCACAGGAGATAAAGACCGCAATTGTACCGTATTTGAGCGAAATACACAACAAAAGTGTTTACTTGGGAGATCTTGACATTTTTGAATTCACGTAGAATGTTTCCATACTCTGTTTCGTTGATGAGTTCGGAGACTAACAGAAAGTTCAACCACGCATTCTTAAATTTTCCATCTCACAATATAGGTAAATAATTATTCATAAAATAGTTTTTTTTAATTTTTTTATAGCTCAAGATTGCATCAGCAACATAAACTTGGTCTGCTTTATGGGAAGACCCATTCGAGCAAATTGGAATTTTGCGAATCAAAAGATGTATGAACAAAATGATAGCAACCTTTATATTCAAGGATTGTCTGGATCTTTGAACTTTAGGGCTTTGCATGCCACATTATCGCAATTTGGTTCTATTCACTCTTTAAGAATGTACGGTTCTGGCATCGAAAAATATGCACATGCGCAATTTTTAACTAAGGCTGACGCAGATAAAGCTATGCGTATTTGCAACAGTACAAAGTTGAATGGTCTAAGTTTACGAATCAGTAGGTGTAGGGGAAAAGATAAAAAATCTACGTGTCCCTACAACATTTATGTCAAGAATTTTGACAAAAATTGGAGCGATAAAGTGTTTAAAGAATTTTTTGAACCATTCGGACACATAATTGGTTATAAAATTATGAGATTTAGCAATGGAAAATCTAAAGGATATGGATTTGTGTGTTTTGATCAACCAAACAATGTGATTGAAGATCTCAAAGATTACATGACAGAATATACAGAAACGCTCAAAAACGGGACAGTGAGAAAAAGGAGCAAGCCCATATACTTGAATGTTGCACAGAAAAAGGAGGAACGAAACGAGAAGATTTTGAATTCGCTGAAAGATGATAAAAAGAACATGGGAAGTGAATATAATGTGTACGTCAAATTATTTCCCCCACATTTTACCGACAATGACTTGGCTAACACTTTTGAGAGGTTTGGTAAAATAACTTCCGCGACTATTATGAAGGACGCAAATGGAAAATCAAAATTCTTTGGATTTGTAGCTTTCGAGACTAAAGAGGCGACAACTGCTGCGTTCAACAGGCACGGAAAATTGGAGATTTTGTGGCGAAAGTTGTACATCAATCGAGCCATGCATAAAGCGGAAAGAGCACAATTTTTGTCTCCGAGAAACGTGAATGGTTTCCAGCAACCTGTACCTATGACGTTTAATCAGAATGCGCGGAACAGTGACCGACGAATACAAATTGTCAAACCTGTGTTAAATGCTAAGTTTTCTAATTATCCGATCTCCGAGAACGTGATTATGAATGGAAATATGACTCCTTTCCAGAATTTGACAAGGCAAGTATTCAAATTCAACGCTTATGTGCCTTACAATAAGAACAACATGGTCAACACTAACATTTGCCCTCAAAATAATGGAGACAAGAGGTTCAATATCAGAGTCACGTTGAATCAACACGTTGGAAATCCATTGCATCTTAGTAATGGAATAAATCTTTGTGGACTAACTCCTGCTCCTATTTATGAGAAACTGAATGAAACAATGGATAGTATGTCCAAGTCTCCGTTGACTCCTCAAGATCGGGACATTATTTGCGCAAAGTTCAAAAAAATGTCTGACTCGTCAAAGATTACATTTGTGGCCTATTTCGTATTTTTGCAATTAAAGACTGGTTCCAAGACTGTTAACCTAAAAGACTTGACAAACGTAACAGCGATTGTGGGAGAAAAACTCTTCCCCGGTATGGTCATAGATAGTTTTGCTCCCATTTTGTTCAATGGGCATTGCCTCAGAGAACTGACTCAGTTGTTTGAGTGAGTTTGCTTGCAGAATCTCCAATTAGTATAAATTTAGTATAGTCTTAAAATTAGTGTAAACCATATAAAAAATAAAATTTTTTTTAAATTAGTTTCATAATGAACTTTCATTGTTTGTAGTATCTACAATTTGTTTAAAAAAACTGAACATTATTTTTTTGTCGATACATGTAGTGAATGTCAAAACTTTATAACCATATTTGTTTACTTCCTTAAATTATCTTAATTAAGATATATTAATATATTTTAAAATAAACAATTTGAGGTATTTTCTAAAGAACTGCAAGTGTCGGGATGAAAGTTTTCTTTTTGTTTGAAAATAATGTATTTATTTTAAAAATCATTTTGTATTTTTCCTTGAAGTTTCATATTTTTCATCAATGGTATCATTTTTTGGAGAAATTTTCACATTTTCTTAAATTTTATATATTTCATTGTATAAACCAGGAAATATCAGTTAAAATTACGCAAAATTTTTGAAGATCAAAACATGTTAATTATTATTTTTTATCAAATATTTAGTATAATAATGCAGATAATATTATAATTGTAATATAATGTAGGTCAAATATTTGGTTATTTTTCGTGAAATATGTAACGTTTTATTTAGAGTGGAATTTATTCGTAATATATAAACCCTGCTACACATGCCGTCATGAAGCACGCAATATTTCCACCAATCATTGCCTGAAAAGCTAAACCTGAGAATAATTTTCTTTTTTTCGGATGTAGAGCACTTAATGTTCCAATAAAGATTCCCATCGCTAAATAAACATTTATTGCATATAACTTACACTATCAGAGTGATAATATGATGGTATACATTTCAGACAAGTCTGTTAAAAAGAATACCTCCAAAATTTGCAAATCCACATAGAGCATAGGTCATTATTACATATGATCGACCCTATAAATTATAAATTATTAGTTTTCTTAAATGTTTCTTTACAGATAGTTCAACTGTAGGATTTTTCGACAAACAACTCAACTTGTTGTATGCAATAAATTCGTTTAGAAACATTTTAATCCCTAGCAATCGACTTGTCAGAAAACTATCGTAAATGTTGATACCCATCATTATGCATATTGGGTAAAATATATAGGTAAACACGGCCTAAATAAAATTCTTATTAGATAATTAATAACTATTAATTATTAATTATTACGCCTTTTTTCAGGGTTGGTAAATTAGGTTTTTTAAAATAATTTTTTTTTAAAATCTTTTTTATTTTAATCAATTACGGTTTAAAAAATAAAGTGTAAAAGAGGACGAATAATTATTATAATTTATTCGGAATAAAATATTTTTATTATTCCAAAATTCTTTAAATAAATTAGTTTGTTTCCATCCCTGGCTTTTTTCGCGTAAAAAAATACCTCAATGTCTATTGCATAACCGAAAACCCTTTGTGTAGCCCAACCGAATAATGCTTTTAAAACTTCCAACATTGTGATAAACCCAATGAGCATCGCGGCAATATTGAGTACTACCTTTATTCCACTGTCTGCTCCAACTGCAATAGCGTCAAATATGTTTATTCTACATAAATGTAAATTTACAAATTTTAAATTATAAATTTATCATTCATTACTTTACTTAATTTACAAAAAATAAACAAAATGTTCCGTTTTAAGATTAAAAAAGACGCATTTATACAGGTAGTTAATTAAATTATTTAATTTATATCCAAAAAAAGATGGTAATAAAATTTAAAAAGTGGTGTTTCGAATCGAAATTTTCTATTGCCAATCAAATTCTAACAAGTAATTTTCTTAAATTATGCATAGTATGCAAGTAACGATCAATTAATTTGATAGATATTTTCAAAAATCAAACATTTTTGTTCGGTATAATTGGTTACTTCACTTTACAGATTTTTAAAAAATTTAAAATGTTTATTATTCGATTAAATTATTTAAAAATTTGGATTTAGACAAAATTTCTTGGGCATCTTGCACGACAAAAAAATTTTTATTTTAATTTATTCATGTTTAAATTTTTTAAAATAATCATTGATTATTTAGATTTATCGATACTCGATTAATTGCTACGATTAACTGTCAACAAGTCTGATTAAGTCCCCTAAAATTGATAAATTTTTAATCTTACGGTTCACTGTTGCAAAAAAGCATAGATACATGATCTGCGGGTTTATCATATGATTCATTGTCTTGCTCTTCTTCAATATCGGGATATAGTATTTTGGAAACTAAAATGGCTGCTGGAACAGATATCACAGATGCTGTAATCAAATGAGCTGCATTAATCTATTCAAAATTTGAATTTCAAATAAAAATGTCGAATATTATAATAATAATTTTTACGTTACCCCAAATGAAACATAAATAATCATAACCCCTCCTGCAATAGTAGCAAACCCACAGGTCATGACGAGATTTATTTGTGATTTGGTCATTCGCCCGATCTTGTCGTTTATAATCATGGGAGATTCAATCTAAAAAAATTAAAAAAATAAAATTATAATTATAATTGGTAATTACATTGCCGAGAAAAATATTTGAAACAGCCACTATTGCTTCATTCCCAGAAATTTGCATGCTAATTTTCATTAATTTCGAAAATTTCCCACTAACATATTGAATAACATTTAAATATGTCAATACGGAAAAAAGGCACGAGAATGAAATAATCACAGGTAAAACCACAAAAGCCATGTAATGGTGATTATATTCTTGAAAAACTATACCAGAAGCGACCTTAGTGTAGTCAATCATTTTGGTTATTCGATCTCCAATGTTTTGAATAAAGGAATTTGATTCAAAAAATACATAGCCGAATAGAAATTGTAGCGATATTCCCCATGTAATTGTTGCTACATTAATCTATTTTAAAAATTAATTAAAAAAATTAATTAAAACATCAGTACTTTTTTTTTGTGCTTGCTTTTAAGGACCAGAAAAAGTATAAATAAACAGTATCCTGCAAACGAAACAAAATTGTAGTAATTGTGGTGATTCAAATTTCTTACAGAAATTATAATAAAAAGTATTAGAAATATTGAAACGGCCAGAAAGCTATTAAATTAAATTAGATTAAATTTAAAAAAAAAATTTTTTTAAAATTAACAATAAAATATAATATTACACGCTGATTCGATATGCTGTAATTTGAATCGGTAAGCTTTTGGCTTTATTTGACACATTGCCTGAAATACGTTTTAAAACCCCTGCTGGTTTTTTAAATATTTTATATTTTTTATTGACACTTTCAGTGAGTATAAATATGAATAAGAGGATAAAGAATATTGCCACGTAATTTTCGTTCAAAACATATCTTGTTATAACATCATCTGGATCGATCTTCGTAGCCGTGTCAGCAACGGTTACTTTTGAAGATGTTTCTTTATCTTTTGTTTCATTTTCTGGTTTACACGTATAAATCTCCTGTTGAACAATAGACTTTTCAAATTCTCGAATTTTTGTGACAATATTAAATGCCCATGCTTTGTCCGTGTTTAGAAGAAATGTTATTTGTATCAATACTAGCAAAAGAGCTATTATTAACACGGAGAGAATTCCTGAATAGAAAAAAATTCTCCTCTTTTTGTTCCCTGTCGATTTTTTTTTATTCTGCACAGGTTTAGTTTTAGATTCTGATGTTGATGGTTCAACAGTTGAAGTATTTTCCTTACTATCAGGTATATTATTTTCCAAGTGAATGCTAGGGATATTAACCCGGGTTAAAGATTTCACGTGTAATTTGGTTTCTTCCATTTTATACTTTTCACTTATTTAACATGTTTGGGTTGGGTAAATATTTAACATTATTAATATTTACTCAGTAATAATCTCCAAGTCATGGATACACACCAAGCCCTTGAAAATATTCGAAATAGTGAAAGGATGATATAATATTATTGTAGAAATGGTTTGGATAAAATTTAGAATGAAATATATATCATCTTCAAATAAGACATGGCATTTTCATATTGAAAATTATATTTTTTAAAATATTTTTTGGACAATTATAAATTTATGAGGAATTTAGGATTCCTAGAAAATGAGATTTCTAGAATTTAAAATATAAAATTATAAAAATATTATAAATATATATCTTCAAATTAAATTTTAAATTTTAATTGTTAAATAATCTGTTGTAATATTGTCATTTACAGTTTTCAAGATAGCAAACGTTTCTGTCGTGCCAAATTCCTCGCCTTTTTTGACTACCGATTTATCAAAAGCAAAATTAAATTCTACATCCAACAATGAAGGATAAACATGTTTGAAGAGCAATCGAGCCTAAAAAATATACATGAGAGAAAAATAAACATAATATAATTCATATATATATAATTTTTTTATATATTGTTCAATGTGTAATAATACATTGTGTATAATATGAGCAAGTGTGCAAAATTAAAAAAAAAATTTCCAACTAATTAAAAAGTTATAAAAGCTAAATTTTCATTATAATATCGTTCTTACATTAAATAACTACGTTTTTAAATTACAAAATATGATGTTAAAATTTTGTAATATCTATATAATGTGATATATTTATAATTAATAAACGAGTGTGATTATTAGGGCCACCATTTACAACTTTTTATAAATGCTAAGTTAAGGGCCTTAATAAGACCATCATTTCACCAGATTTAAACCTGACTGTTGTATCAACACTGTCTCCAAATTTTAGAGTCTTTTAGACGTTTTGAAATTTTCTCTTTTCTTACCTTTGCAAAGTGTTTTGGATGCCGTAATTTATTAACCAGGTCACTTTTTTTAATAATATTTTCAAAATATATTCATACGTATATTTTCTACCAATACACCAAAATTGAAAGAAATCCAAAGACCCGAGTGTACATCGTTGACGAAATATAGTGAACTTTGTGTATAAATACCAGGGATGGAAAAAACCTAGTTTTTTTGAGATTTCATTTAGGTTTTTAGGCTTTTTTATGTTTTTTAAGGTTTTTTAAAATATATTTTATAACTTGGTAACTATAATATTTGCAGAATAAATTTCAATAATTTATTTCTTCCTCGTTTGTATTGTATGATTTATATTGATTAAATGTAACAAAAGAATATCGTCTCAGAGTTTTTTTAAATATCGTTCAATAAACGTTTTCGATCATTTTCAAATTGAAGAAATATATTATTTTTATTTTCAAACTTTTAAAAAACCTAATTTACCATCCTTGATAAATACGTTATTTCAACGCATATATAAATTAATTAATTAAATTTTAATTTCACCTCATTTTTAGATACTAGCTGTTTCAAATCATTGGAATACACACCATAAGCATTAGCATTGTGGTCACTAATCAATTCAGACACAGTAGACTCGTCCCCATAATTATGTCTGTCAAAAATCCCCTTTTTATCGGGAATAGAAAGATCTGAACGTATAGTAGGTACTCCAAAAATCCTATTTGGATTAATTACAGAATCATTATTCTTAATAAATGACTTTCTCTCAGAATTTTCTTCCTTTTTACAAATGTTTTTTTTGTAAAAGGTGGTATAATTTGCAGCTAAAAATTGAAATTAATTAAATTATAAAATTATAATTTTACCAAAAACGTCCTTCAACAAATCTTTATAATTAAAACAGCCATCAGCGAAATAGAATTCACATGCTTTGAAAAACATTACTTTGTTTAGATTAGCGCCATTTTTACACAATATATCATACAAAACATGTGCGTTAATATCAAATAGCCCATTTTCGTTTAATTTCCCCTCCTCTCTAGAAATTATCTTTAAAATGACTTGTAAATATTTATCATTTTCTTGTTTGAGTTGTTGGCCATTTTCAGCCTTAAAAGTGACTGAATAAATGGGTCTTTTAATCAGAGACATGTAGAGCATGTTTATTGCTGAGTACTTGTTGTTTTCGAGAAATTTTGCCTTTGATTCAGGACAACGATATATCAAGTCTTCGCTAGAATACACGTTAGGACGATCAGAAATTCCACGACCATTTTCAGTGTGTGATATGTTACTTTAAAAATATTAAAATTTTTTTTAAATAATTTTTTACTCAAAACGACTCCCAGTCTGAAATCTCACTTGTTTGTCCGATATTATTCTAGAAACATTGCTACTGTCGTTATCATGATTATTGTATATCCAATTTAAGGAATTTTTGACAGAATTTTTTGTACTGTGTTTTTTTAAATAAATTTCTTGTTTTTCCACTTTTTTTTGTTTGTATTTTGATTCGTTTGGAATTGGATCATAAAATTGAGGACCATCCTTAGGATTAACAACTTCACTGGCAGATATGTCTTAATTTATTAATAGATTAATCAAAATAAGTTAATTTTTTATAGTAATACTAGTTATTTAAAATTAAATAGTACATATTATATATAATACATACCCTTTATTGACTTGACCCCCATCCTAATTTCATAAACTTCCCGTTTTAAATCTGGATTTTCCCTACATTTTCCCAACGGTCCAATTTTACTACTAGAAACAATGGCATTATTTATACACTGCTGGTCTAACGTAGATTGCAATTTAGAAGAAATTACTTGATTTAGCATTTCACCAGTGTCTTGCCTTTGGTAAGATATCCCATGTGTCATATTCCTCGATAATATACGTTCTTTATCGTTAAATGTCCCCACGTTTAATCGAGCTGATCCGACTATGGGTTCAGCGTATTTTCGATATCTTATTAATCTTTCATCTTGGCAATTTTTCTAAAAAAATTAAATAATATCAATATTGCTATTATTATTCAAATTGATCATTATTTTGATCATCAATTACAATTTCATAGTTTAAACACGTGGCTACTCCGTTTTTATCCATTTGACTAAAATAGTTTTTTATTAGTATTTTTATTTTTATATTCAAAAGTAACTTTTTAAACGTTCAAAAACCAATTATTACAAATAATGTAGAAATTGTAGAAATTATACGTTTGTTTACGATAGTTAAGACTTTCAATAGATTCCAATACATTTCTAGTAATTTTTATAACAATAATTTCCGTTTAGTTTCTCAAGGTTGCTCTGCAGTGCACTATATTACTGTTTTAAAATAATAACTTATTAGTAAGTTATTACTGTTATTACAGCATTTATTAGAGATTTTTTAAAATTTCTTAAAATTTCTTGAAATGTGGCCATAAAAAAAATTTATAATAAAATATTCTAAAAATTATAAAAGTTGTAGTATTTTTAATCGAAATGTTCAATAGGGTGTAGCGATGTATATAGTTTTTTTAGGTTCATTTATCAAAAGTTGTGAAATTTTTTTGTGATCAACATGCTGTGATTCATTATTTACTAAAAAAATAGTATCACCTTTGAATTTGTTAAAATCTAATTACATTTTTTTTAAATCTAAAATCACGTTGGCAATGAAAATTTAATTAATTACGATTAATTTCTCACTCTATTTACAATAATTTATCATTTCTGGCTCAAAAAACAGTAATTTATTATTTCACTAGTGTAAAAAAAACATTTATATAAATTTTCAAAATTTAAATTTTCTTTTTTTGAGAATGTACGTTTTACAAAAATTGGACATTAAATATTTTTTAAAATATGATGTTCCACCATGTAACAAGTCTCGTTAAATACTTTATTTAATATTTATAAAATTTAATATGTTCTTGCTAGATTGTTGATAAACTTTATTCATCTGAACTTTATTAGTGATTGGTATGACAATTGCTACGGGCCCCCCTCAAAGGTAGTGATGAAGTTGTTGAATTTCGCTGGGGCCGTGATCGTTCTAGTGAGTGTTTTTGAGGATATAAGAGGAGAGGTAGGTGGAGTGAATTTTGCTGGTGGGTTTTGATTGTTGATCTTGATGTATTTGTCCTGATCTTTGCTTCTAATGGGGTAATTTGGTCTGTAGTTTAACGTGTGGTAGTTTGGATTCTTTAGGGCTGTCCAATCGTAGTTTTTTTATGCGTTTTCTGTGTTTCAGTTCTGAGTTTATTAAAGTTTTATTTATTTCACTCTCGTCTCTATTTTGTGGGGTTTGATGTGTCAGAGAATCTAGTTCATGACCATATACTATTCTGCGGGAGAGATTCCTTGTCGTGATGATTTTGAGTTTCTCATGTTTATTAGGAAGAAAGCTAATTTTTCATCCCAGTCGGTTAAGTCAGGTCCGCAATTTGTGCGTATTTGTTTTTAAATTTCAAACTTCTGTATAATCGTATCTAAGCAACATTATTCTCCAGCTAAGGCTCATTGTAAAGAGTGAAGATTTGGCTTTCTTGCATATATTCACATTTTTTATTAAAAAATTTATTTTTTTTAAAAATCAGTAATATGTAATGGTAAAAATCGGAAAAAGAGCGTTTTTAACTTCGTTTTGATCATAACTATTTTATTAATTGATATTAACGATTAAGTTATGGTTTGTTTAACAATTTAGGATCTGATGATACAAATTATATAATTTGGTACTATTGTTGTCAAGGATTTAAGTAGTTATGTTGTTAGAATATTGACTTAGTCAAAAAAACGTAAAACTCAGGTAGCTGAAAAACTAGACCTGATGGAGAAAAACTAAGCACACCATGAGAATCAGCGTGGTGAGATTGATCAAATGTATGCAAGTGTTCATATGCTTCCAAGAAAAAGTGTGAATTGTTGGTTAGGTGGAGGGTACATGTCTGGTATGGTAATGTTGTTTAGTTGGCGAAACTCACTGAGTACATTACGTATTCTTCCTCCCTGAATTTTCTATTTAAATTCAGTACATAAAAATCAAAATCAAAATCTGCACTAATTATGATGTGAACTTAATTGATTGTTAAAAAAAGTATGAGTACGCTACATCCTAATGTACACATTGAATGTGAATATTTCCCAATGATTTTATTTTTTCGTCGGTGAAATGATAATTAGTGCTAAAAATTAAACTCTTAAATTATATTGACACATTTACAACAAAAAAATAAATGAAGATTTGTAACGACAATTAATTGTTCCATCATTTCACCAGATTGAAATTTACAGTATTTAAACGTGATTGTTGTAAACATTGTCTGTAAATTTTAGAGTCGTTAAGACGTTTTGAAATCTTCCCTTTTCCTACCTTTGGAGTGTCTTTTTTCATTAATATTTTCAAAATATATTCATACGTTAATTTTCTACCAATATACCAAATTTGAAAAGAATCCAAAGACCTGAGTGTACGCCGTTGGCGAAATAATATTTAATATTATAGTGAACTTGGTGTAAAAAGAAAAATGGCAAATTCAAAATAATAAAATAATATCAGAAAATTAAAATTTTTACTTGATGAATTGATCAAAAAAATATTATTTATTTTAGCATTTTATATTTTCCATTTACACACACCGACTTTACAACCCCGTCAATTGTTTCTGTTATAGTAGTATTTCCATTCTCCACGACACTAATTAATGCAATTTATAAAAAAAACAACAAATTTTGTAATTTATATAAAAAATGTTCACGTTTTTTTTGAAGTCTTTTTCCCATTTATTATGGACGTTGTCACTGAAGTACTAGAACAACCTGCTCCACCAAATCCCGAACTAGAAAACATTTCTGATCCAAACCCGGAATTGATATTTTGAAACATATTTCCTCCGAATCTAAAAATTAAAATAAAAAAATTTTTTAAATTAAAAAAATGTTTAAAATTTTTAAAAATAAAACCCCATGTTTGAAAAAGAATCATCTAAAATGTAAATTAAAAATAATTTAAGAAATTTTAAGATAAATTTTAAATTTTAAAATTAAATTACTGTCAAAAAAGTGCTTAAACATTTCAAATGGATCTATATGAGAATCAAAATTGCTTGAAAAGTTGGATTCTGACCCTCCTTGATCGTACTGTCTTCTTTTTTGAGCTAAAAATTAAATGTATACATTTTATAAATATTAACCATTGCTCAAAACTTCATAAGCCTCGGCAATTTCTTTAAATTTTTCTGTAGTGTTTTTTCCGGGATTTTTGTCGGGGTGATATTTCATTGCCATTTTTCGATACCTAAAGTTTAAAAACTTTATTTACTACAAGTTTTCAATTTTTTCAATTTTTTTTAAATTACGCTTTTTTTACTTCATTTTCTGATGCATCTTTGTTTATTTCCAGAATAGCATAGTAATCCTTTTGTGCCATTAAGAATTTTCAATTATAAATTTAGTTTTTAAAAATTAAACATAAAAATAAGCGTTTATTTACTTGCTCACGCGTTTCTATGAGACATTCTCGAAATTTCGATAGAAATCAATATAAATTTATTAAATTCTCTCGTTTTCAATTTTCACAATTACCATAGAATTTAATGATTTTAAACGAACTTTAAATTTATAAACAACAATCGCCAAGATATCTAACGATAGGTGCAGTATATGATATACTATATCGCCCGTTTTTGGTCGTTAGAAATTTAATTTATCTACAACTTTTAAATTATGAATTGTAATTTATCCATTTCGAGTGCAAGTTGGAGATGAAATTTATTGTACCTTTGAAAGAGGGAGAAAATTCCAATAATTTATTGAATATTAAAACGAATTTAAAACCCGACATTTCCCTCAAAACTAAACTAATATCTTCTTCCATTGCCTCTGTCGTTACTAGTTTGTTTGGTATAATATATTTACATTTTTAAAATTAATTTTAAAACTTTTAGTCACACCTCTCGATGTCCTCAAAGTTCGTTTACAAGCTCACCAATTCAACTCTATAAAAGACACAAACCACCTTGCTGGAAATGTAAATTCCGTGTTATCTTCATGTAGATCTTATGCCACTTGTAACAAGAGTTCGAGATATTTTTATTCTTTTACTTCCCATGCTGTTTTGAATAGACCGTCAGCAGTATATAAATATGCTATGGGGAGAAAAAATATAACCATTTCACCTGGAATATTGGTTTTCAAACTTGATAATTTTTTTTTAAATTAATTTTTATTTTTATAGCAAATGTTTTTAAAACAAATTCAATCTGAAGGCATTACATCATTGTGGACTGGATTGAGATTGAGCATGTTTATTTTTTTTAATTTAATTTAATACAATTTAGATTGATGATTTTACCCAGCAATGTCCTTTATCTCACTGCTTATGAACAAATGATGAAAAATTTAAAAACTAAAAATATTCTTCCAGATTATTCAATATATCACCCAATTATCGCTGGTACGACCGCTCGTATATTTTCAGTTTCTCTCACTTCACCTTTTGATCTTATGCGAACACGTTTGCAAAGTTCCAAACCAAATAACAGTTTTTCTAGTGTAGCACATCAAAGTTTTCTCAATTTTAAAAAAATGAGCTTTTCTTCGCATTACAGAGGATATAAAGCCACTTTATTGCGGGATGTTCCTTTTTCAGGTATAAAAAATAATTTAAAAAATTATATATATATTTTTTACAGGGCTTTATTGGTTTCTTTTTGAAAATTTACGACGTAGAATGCAAAAATCTAATAATGGAAATTTGGAATTTAGACACAACTTTTTAGCCGGTTCGATATCTGGCGCGGTAAATTATAATTTTATTATTTTTTTAAATTTTACTTTTATTACTTAAATTATTAGGTTGCAGCTTGTATCACTCTACCTTTTGATGTTATAAAAACCCACAATCAAATTGACACTTGTTTAAAAAAACGTGTTTCAATTTACAGACAACTCAAAAACTTGTATTTGATTAATGGAACAAAGTCTCTTTTTACTGGCATGTTACCTAGATTGATTAAAACATCACCGGCTTGTGGAATTATGATTGCTTCATATGAACTATCAAAACAATATTTTTCAGACAAAAAGTTGCAAATGTGATTTATATTATATTATATTATATTTTTTGTACATTTTTAAAAAATAATTTAATAAAAATTCTAATTACATATATGCGATATTCTCATATCGGCTAATTTTATAGTTCCATAAAGATGGACTATTGCTGCTACAATAACAAATACGTGAAATATCTGGTGGCTTTGAAACTAAATCATTTTTAAACAATGAAAATCATTATATAAAAAAATACCACTAGATCAAATTTTTTTGGAAAATACTTTTCAGGAAATCTGAAACCATAAAATACTGCTCCAATAATGTAAAGTATAGCCATTAAAAGCATCCATCCTAAAATGTGTTATTAATTAATTAAATTGAAAAATTAATTTAACCAAGTGGAAATCCGTCAAAGTTCCAAAAATTTCCTGTGATGAAATAATGATGAATTACAGGAACTAATCCACATAGACCAAAGAGCACAAATACTGCTACAATAATTTATAAATATTTTTTCTTTATTAAAATAAAATAAGATACTGGCTCTCAGAGGTTTATAATTTGCTGAAAGAAACGTATTTGATATAAAAACTATGCTACAAGCGAGACCAAAAGTAAGAGATAGTGTAATATAGAGGCATTTTTCGAAAAATTGACAATAAAATATGAAATAAACCCATTGAATAAAGGAGGCAGATATAAGGATTGATATTCCAGTGTGATCCAACCTGTTATTATTAAAAAAATGAATAATAAATTTTTAAAATCACTTGTGCCAAACATCATAAGTTTCCTTTGAATGACAACTCAATACATGATACAATGTAGAAAATCCAAAGCACAATGTTACACCTATAAAAAAAGGAGCAAATACCACTTTCCTCTCAAAATCAAAATCTTTGTCACTTCTAGTCATGTAAAATAAGCCGACAATAATAAACCCGATACATCCAATCAAATGACTCCAAATGTTTCCAGTTTCATTATGAATTTGGAAAATTGATTTGAAACACCCCCCAATGCTCAATTGAGGTCGATGCCCAATATTAAAATAACGATTTCCATGTACCCATGCTGGGGGAGTTTTATTAGTGTCATTTGATTTATCTAGATTGACACTCTCCTTGAGATCCATGTCATAGTTGATTGAAGTGTTGCTCACATTACTGAAACTTCTTTTGTGGCTCTTAATGGAAGGCCATTTTTTCCTATTCAATATTTCAGACTCTTGCGCCACCATAGTTCTCTGCAGTCGTACCATTTTACCTTTAAAGATCAGATCAATTAGACAAGATAAAATTTTTAAATTTGTTTGTTTAACGTTTATACTTTATAAATACTAAATATTTAGTATAATATATTATACGGTCGTATATAAGGTTGATATAGTGAATATGTCATTCTATAAAAAAGTTATTCAGAGCGAAATTTTGAAAATAATAAATAAACTTTCATTCAAATTAAAATAAAGTTGTATTTACTAAGTGTCCTATGGGTCAACAAAAAGTTTTGCAAGGTGGAATATTTTCTATATCTGAAAACTAAGATAAACAGTTGCAGCGGTCAATTCATTTTCCTGGTCTATATATTAAATTCGTCCATTCTTTCGACACGAACAAGGTGGTTTTCCACTTCGGTAGCTGAACGTACGCTGTTTTCAGCATAGAGGGAAATTTAAAGGGAATATCCTATGGATAGCCCGACGAGTCCAGGGGAAACGTCTGATGAAATTATATTAATTGTACTTTTTAAAATAATTTATTTACCGGCAAAGAGTGCTGCGAAAAACATCACAAAGGCCATCATTGTTTCTAAAACATACCCAGAAATCTTTGACATACATTTTGATGGAACCAAGGACTTTGACTTTTATTTTTTTTAAGATGGTGCATCATTCAATATACACGTCTTGCATTTCATATGCTCTAATATACTATGGGAGATCTAAAAATGTTACCTATTCTTTTTATCTGCTTTACAGCCACAATTGTGCACAATGTAAAATCGTTGCGATATAAAAAATACCGTGAGTATTGGTATTGCGACAACGACAAACAGGGGAGTGGAGTAGATGATGAGGATGACTGTGTTGATCATTGGCGCAGTAACGAAAAACCACCAATGTATCATGAATTGCAGATTTGTGTCCATCCCATCTACCATCTACGTCTTTAGAAAGTCTATAATGGGTAAATTATTATTTTTACATTTTTCAAAAACCTCTTGGTGATTCTTCCCAAAGGAGTAGTGTCAAAATATTGCAACGAAGCTCTAATTAGCATTTCCAGATCCTTGTTATGCATGCTCTTTGACGCTTTAACACAGCCTATCACAATAACAATAGACATTGAAAATGAAGTAACTATCTGTAAATTTCGCCCTGGCCATTTCCTTGCTGAATATATAGTACAATCATGTACAGTACAAGTAAAATGATACAACTGATGAGTGGAAATTTCCCAACATATCCAAAAAACGAAACCAACGGTTCCCAATTTATCGTCCCTGTTTGTGCTGGTTCTCTTTTAATCAACACATCGCTAGCGGGACTTTTTTTAATCACCACAGGGGTGACTAATTCGTCTTCTTTACTTTTATCCACTCGCTTTTTTACTTCTTTGAATTCTTCATGATGTTTTTCTCCAGAGTTGTACATGTGTTACAAATATTCGGCTTTTATTTTTTAGTATTCCTTCGTTCATTTCTGTATAAAAGATACACACTAAAACAATCCGGTAAAGTTTTTTAATGTACTGGTCATATTTAAAAAGTTAGGTTTTCGATTTAATCAATTCTAATAGTGGGTACCAAGATTGGTTACCACAGAAACAATTTAGGAGTTTATTTATTTTCAGAACATCTAGAAAGATTATAAAAAAATACATTCCACTCAGTGGTCTAATACTGGTCGCAATACTAACTCTTTGCTTTTGACCTACAGACAAATTGATACCTTTTTCTCCGATTTCCGTCTCATCTCCTGGCACCAACAAATCTAAAACATCCTTCAAAGCACACGCTTCGATAATCTTTATATCAAACTCCCTGCTAAACTAATATTGTTTTTGAGAGTAGTTTTTTGAATCCAAACACCAACGTCCTGTTTTTTTATCTTGTTTAAAAGATTCAATTCTCATTTTAGCCTGCATCATTATTATGTCAAGTTGTGCTTCTTTGCTAATTACTCTTTGCCTTTCCTTTTTAACTTTTACACATATTGACTGTAAAAATTTTTCATCCATAATTGTTAATAAATTTTACAATAATTATAAATATTTATAAAATAA
Source organism: Coelogynopora nodosa (assembly GCA_034780555.1). Taxonomy (NCBI): domain Eukaryota; kingdom Metazoa; phylum Platyhelminthes; order Proseriata; family Coelogynoporidae; genus Coelogynopora; species Coelogynopora nodosa. The sequence continues at coordinate 19,209 of JAUZND010002821.1, forward strand.
ATTGTTAAAAAAAAAATTTAACAATAACGCGTTCATAATAATACTGCAATACTGATAAGTTCTCAGTGATAATAATTTCAAATTGTGTGTTCCAATGTAGTTGTTTTATTGGTTTAGACATTATTTTAGAAAATGTATAATAAAAAATAAAATATTTAATAAGATTTAATATATTATTTTAAAATTATAATCACTGATGATGAAGATATTTTTATATAATCAAAAAATATTTAAAAATTAAAAATATTGCATTCAAAACACGGTACATTTTAACTATGATAGTTAAATAAACACAACATTTTTTTAATTAATTACAAAATATAAAATGTTAATTAATGATGAATTAATGAATTGTGCTCGATTTTTTTTATACGGTATATTTTTTTATACTATCGCTTTAGTACATTGGCGTTAAAAAAATTTTATTTTTTTTAAACTTTATATAAGCTGTCGCGAACTGTTAATTAATTAATTTTTATCATCAAAAATATTTTAGCTTGTAAAAAATTTTTAAAATAATTTTCAAAAATTTATTTTTTATATACAATTGACATTATATTGTCAATTTGACAACAATTTCATTCACGAATTGCCACAAATTCCCTCTAAACGAATTTTTGCAATTTTCAGAGTTCCATGAAAATGTACAAAAGCCGCTGCAATGACAAATATGTGGAAAATTTGATGACTTTGGAAGAAAAAGTCGCATTTTCCAGGATAAAATCGTTCAGGAAATCGCAAAGCATAAATTACAGCACCGACAATGTACAAAACGGCCATTAAAAGCAACCATCCCATGGAAGCTTCATTGAACAATTTCCAAAAACCATCTGTGATGAGATAATGGACGGCGGGGATTATCCCACTTAATCCCAGAGCAATATACGTGGCTAAAATTTTGCTCAAATTTTTTTAAAAATAATTCTAAAAATCACCTGCTCTAATAGGCCTATATGCTGCTGTAGCGAATTTATCAGTCATTGAAACTATAATACAACTCGAACCCAATATAAGAATCAAAACTCCATATATAATTTTCGGAATGAGGTCGCAATAAAACGTATAATAGAGCCAAGGCACAAAGGATCCCATAGTCAACAATGCTATTCCACAATAGTCGAGTTTATTGAAAAACTTTGCCACTCTCTCAGAATGACAAAAAACTGTATGAAAGACAAAGGAAAAGCCGAGACATAAAATTGCTCCAATGAAAAAGGTGGAAAAAACAATTTTTTCCTGCAAATCAACTTCGATATTGGGTCTAGTGAAAAAGTAAATGGCAATCCCTACAAAGGCCATACATCCCAACATGTGCGTCCAAATGTTTCCCGTTTCAGTGTGCATTCGGAAAACTGTTTTGAAACAAGAAGAAAATGATTTTAATTCCGGTCGATGGCCAAAGTGGAGAAAATCATTATCACCCAACCAGGCCGGTAGTTTGTCTCTACGCACCATTCCAATACTAGGATTATACATTTATTTAAAATTATTAAAATTAAAAAAAACCTTTCTTTTAAAACTCTATTGACCAGTTCTTCTGCTTGTTCCACAGCTGGAGTGAAATACATGGTGGATATATGACTAGCATTGCTATCAGATCGGATATGATTTTTCTGAAAAATTAAAAATATATAAATGAATTTATAAATAAAAAAATTTACTGCTCTTCTTCTCACATTAGCTACAACATCTTCTTCGATAATATTATCCAAGGACGTTGGAGCAATAGAAGGGATCGGTCTCATTGAAAAGCGACTTTTTTAAACGTAAAAGTTTGCCAGAAAATTAAACAAATTAACAAAAACACTTTGTAAACAGATGTGCTAATGGTGTTTAAATAAAAATTTAATTTCGAAAAATAGATTTGATCTAATAAACTTGAGAAATATGTATACACAGGTTCAAATATAAAACGCAAAACTTCTCAACGACTCTCAAATAAATTATTTGAAATAATGCGTTGCTAATTTGTTCACCTAAATACAAATATTGCAATGTTTAACGTTTGCAAAATTATATTCAAATGTATTGGTCTATATGGAAATAAGCCAATTGGAAAAACTATAATTAATTTACAATTTAAGTTGTAAAGCTTTAAATTTATAAATAGATTCCAATTTCTATGATGAAAGGTTATTGATCCTTTTTCAAAACAAAATTTTAAAAAACATTGGAACATTTCCATACTTAAATTAAAATTTATATAATATTTATATATTAGATATTAATTATAAATTATTATAATTTACATGGGTCTTTTGGCGTCTATATTCCACGAACGTAAATTTTTCAAACACGTGTTGAGAGCTCTCCTCCAAAACTTTAAATGGTCAAAATCGTCAGCAGAAAAAATGAACCTAAAAATTTCAGTAAAAAATTATAACGTTCCTTAATAAAGTTCCGAACAAATTTTTGTCAAACTTCATTCATTGGCTTGAAAATATAATTTTAAAATTTTCAGGTATTACATTATTTTTTTAGAATCAAGAAAAAATTTCGTATAAAAGTAAAAAAACTGTATAAATAGTAGTCGCCTTGAACTGTTACACAAGATAGATTTTTCATTTTTAAAATTTTTTTAGAGAAAATTTCTCCAGCGTCATTTTCCACTTTTGTGGCTTCAGTTAAGTTCTGCTCAAATTAAATTTCCATATATAAATGTGTTGTTATAATTTTTAAAATTACTGTCTTGTACATCCTTCGCCATCGATAATATTAATAGCAAACGAACAAGTTCTAAACGTGGGTTCGTAATACCCGATATTCTCATCTATGCAATCCAACATGTTGATAATTTCTTTTGTATTTTCATTATCATCATCGTCATCTGAAGTATGTTCTCGGTCTGAAAGAACCAAAAAATTGTTGGATAAAGTGGCCCTTTTTCTAACCCATTTCATTTTCCCCGTATCCGGCTGTTTGTAAAAATAGGTCAAAAAACAAGATACATGATACACAGTGTCATCGATGCTGATATTGACATTCATGTAAACTGGAGATACTACATGTTGCTGAGGTGTCTTTTCGTGTAGTTTAAACCTTCTAATAGCCATGCTATTTATACCTATCGGAACTGTCGCCAAAAGGGTAAAATTATCCTTGAAACAATTGCTCAAATTCCTCCCTTTGCCTTGTAGACCTTGCATTAACTTTTTAGGCGTCCTCAATTTGGAAATGGAAGCAGGCTGTGCTTTATTAGAATTTGTAGCGAGACAGTAAATTTCCAGATGCAGTTTGAAATCGCTGTTGAGGTTATTGACTACAATCTCTCCAGGGAAAGTCAATATACCCTCTTCGCTCGTTTCTGCGACAGAACAACATTTAGAATGACTCAATTGAGCTCTATGGCGGATCATGCAAACGATATATTTCTGTTCACATTTATCGGGTTTATATATGGGCATGCGAATATTGCGGATAGTGACTCTGGCAAGAGCTGTACAACCGTTATTTTCGACAATGGGTTCGTTTCGAGCCATTCTTTCCAACTCTTCGCTTAATAGGCCACGTTTAATCGTGGATATAAACATAATGTACGTAACTTGAACTTGCTGTTCAGATCCATAAAGGGAGCTTTTACTAGTGTATTGTTGCATTGCATGCATAGCCTGTCGGATTTTAGAGTTTTCTTCGTCAATTTTGGAGCGAATGTCGTCTAGTTTTTGTTTTTTATTTTCCGGTTGATGCTCCTCCAATTGCGTGCAATCTGGCGCCTGTCTTTTCGGTATTACGGAAATTGGAGCACGCGTTGAAACAACTGGTTCAACGTAATGAACATCGGTAATATCATTCGTGAATGTTTTTTGACGGCGATTTTTAGGAGCTACAAGATATGTTTCATCGAGACTTGTAGTTTCGGATAGAGACAAGGAAATGTCTTCAATGGCTTCTATATTACCACTCGTAAAGTCACTATATCCAACAGACATGGGACTGTCCCGTTTAGTGGAATAGAGAGGTTGGTTAGATGGAGAATGGTACGGTTGAGCGTAGACGCTCGTCAAATCATCGCCTGATGTGGTGTCGTGGTCCGACAAAACCAAATCTTCCATTTTCACTACTCTCGTTGGTGAAGATAGTTTAGATGCATCTAACGACACTTTATCAATGTCATCTACAATTTCCCATTTATTTTCAATTTTTGTTTGCGTCTTTTCGCATTCGGTTGCCGCTCTTACTGCTGGATTTTCCGCCTTTTCACTCCTGTACTTGCTCTTCTGCATCTCAAAGTTCATTTGAGCAACAGTCTCCCCTTCAACAATGTCTTTGCTCTTTTTTATCTTCTTTTCCCACAGCTGCATTCTACTACTAACTGGCGTTTGTGTGGGTTCAGCGGAACACACGTCATATTGTTTATAATCGTGTTCCTGTCTTACCACATCAATGCCCGGTATCTCTTTCAAATTTGCTATCGAAATTTTCTTATTCATTGGAGTAGTCATACTCACAGGTTTGGAAAAATCAAACTTTTTAGGCGTAATGTTGGACAATGTAGTGTTGAAATTTTTAGGTGTCGCATTCTGAACATTCTCAGCATTTCGCGCTGGTTTTTTTAAAATGGATATAGGTGTTAGTTTTTCATTTCCATCATTTTCAACCAGTCTCGCTTCCATGCACTTTTTTTCAGCCATCTGGTCGCTTTCACATACTACGAGAGGAGAAAATGTCACACTGGCTTTTCTTGAAATCAGGGGTGTTGTTTTTGCACACTTTTGTCGGTCCAATACAACCACTTCATCTCTTGCTGTCGAATTATTAAAAGACTTGTCAAAGCTGACTTTATTGTGTCCAAATTCCCAGTCATCCACATCTCGAGATATGTTTTTTAATTTGTTTATCAATGTTTTGGGAGTTGCGACAGGGGCATTAATGCCTTTTTCAGTGTGTTCAGCTGTTACTGTTGGTGTGTTAATTTTCACCTTTTTAGTTTTGACAGTTGGTGTTTGCTCAAACTCGTTTTCAGGAAAATCACTACTATTGTTGGTGTCGTTAATGATTTTTCTGAGCGCTTCTCGTTTCATTCGATGTCGAGCGAGAAATTCCTAATTAGAAATTAATTTACATCTTATTTTACATAAAAATTAAAAACTAAAAACTAAAAATAAATATCACCTTTGTATCGTCGGCCATAAAGATTTATTTGAGTAATTACACTGATTAATTTATAATGTAGTGATTTTGTGAATACGGCACTTGCAAGTGCTTGGTTTGTTATTTGCGCGTTATAACCTTGGTGGTGTTGTTTTAATTGTCATGATGATTGATTATTGTAATGTAAACTTTATTCATATTCATTGTGCATCCAAGGATACAAAAATGAAGATAATTAAAATTAAAATTAATATTTTAAAATATTAATATTTTTAATCAAAAATGTCCATGAATTACTTGACGTAATCATTTTTAACTTTTAATTTCTACAAGTATTTTCAATTGTGAAATGTAGAAAAGTCAGAAAGATCCAACAAATGAATGATTTAGAATTGGAATCTAATTTAGTCGGATCTTCTTCTTCATGGCACATGACATACAAGGAAAGTAATTGGATTTATATAGGAGCTCTTCCTTACGAATTATCGGAGGGAGATGTATTATGTGTTTTTTCGCAGTATGGAGTTCCTCAGGAATTTGATCTTATTAGAGATAAGGACACTGGAAAATCGAAAGGTTTGAAAGAATCTTTTATTTTTTTTTTATTTTTAGGATTCGGCTTTTTAAGATATGATGATTTCAGGAGTTGTATTTTGGCCGTGGACAATTTGAACGGTGCAAAAGTACATATAAATTATAAAATTTATAATTTAAATTATTTTATTATAGATTGTTGGAAGACCAATACACGTGGATCATTCGTTGCCCAATAAGGCCAGAGATAAAAAGGAAGAAATTAAACGTAAAGAACATCAAGAAGCACAAGAAATGAAAGAAATATCTAGGCATTCGTCTTCTAGGCAAAGGGATGAAAAAAGAAGTAAAAGAAGGTAAAAAAGAAGTAAAATTTGGCCTCTTAGAATCCAAGACTTGGATAAATTATGAATAAAAAGATTTTATTTAAATTATTTCATTTATTATTTGTAATAAAACAACATTTTGAAATAATAAAACAATAAAAAAGATTGTCTAAAATCTAGGTAGCAGGTGGTTGCCCCAATAAATTTTTATAGTCAAACACCATTGTATGAGTGAACAACGAGCCATGGAAAACCAAAAACAATTTATACACCATTTTATAATATTTTCAATAGCACTCTAAAACTAATTAATGAAAGTGAATAAATAATAAATTTTATAAACGCACTAAAATGGAAAAAATTGAAGAAAATATCGCGATTGAAAACAAGACGGCTACAAGTACTTTTGAAATTTAAAAAAAATGTTAATTGAAATTTTTAACTGAAATTATAATTTTAAGGCAAAAATACTATATGGAGTGCGATTTGCGAGGAAATTGTGAAAAATTTAGAAAACAAAACAGTTATTAAATTAAATATTAATCAATTCAATAATGTCAATAAAAATTTTAAATGATTTCTATACAGGGTGTGGTGATAAACATTTTTGGTAAATTCTGTATTGAACAAAAGTCGGTTATTCAAGGCAACCAAAGCTTGTCTTTTATACGGCCGATTTTCATTCTCTCTGAAAAAATTGTACAGACACATCAGTTACAATACAACAAACCAGTGTTTGTGCAAAGTGATTTTTTATATTTATAAAAAAATGTAATTTAATTTTTTAATTTATTATTTTAGATAATTTAAAAATGAAACAACTAAATCTCGCTTCAATCGCACAACAGCTCAAAATTGACCGAGAAAAAATAGACGATTGCATCAACACAACCATAATACACCTCAATCGTTATTTGAACGAAAAGGGTAAAATTGAATTCAAATTTCCTAATCTGGGCAAATTTGTCGTTCGAGATAACCGTCCCAAGTTAAAATTTTACAAATCTTTCATCAAAAGGCTCAATAAAATGAATAATTATAACCATTCTTTATACAACAACGTAATTAATTATTATTAATAATTATAATTTATAAAAAATATATAAAAATAAAAATTACATTTTAAAGATGATTGATTGCAATTCGATTTTGTCTTCGAAAACAGCATGCAGCTTCAATTCACATAGGAGTACTATCATTCTCCCTCATTTCTTGTCCAGGTATGTTGATTTAAATTTAATACTTACATAAATAATTTTTGTATAAATATTAATTTTCATTTGTAAATTTAAAATTTACATTGCGATAATACATGATCATGAGATAAAAATTTTGGCGCAAAAAAACAGGTAGCTTTTGTAATATCCAAGGACATTTGATATATTATTAGTGTATTTTTAGTAAATTTTGTATGTAAATTTATTTACAAATTTTCAAATTATTAATTAATTAAGCTGGAAAAACGACCCAATATCCAATGAATCGAATTTAAAAAAGAATTGTGTAAACGTCGAAATTAAAGAGAAGAATTATTCAGATGAATGTAAATTTCGTTAGAATAATTTGTGAAAAATTTGAAATATCTTTTTCTAAAGTTTAATTGTAGACGCTACACGTGTATTTTCTGCTATTCCTACCGCCTCATTTACAGTTTACAGCGCCGATCATCACAATGAAAAAATGTTCCAGAAAAAGAATGAAAAGGGAAGAAAATGCGACAGTATAATCCACGAGCCAGATGTATTAATAGTTGAACAAGAAAAAGTATTTAAAAATAAAAAATTTGAACCTATTTTGGATAAAAATGAAAAGAAAAGAGAAGGTGAAAAATTTTATTTTAAAAATGGATTATTTCAAATAAAAAATGTAGATACGTCTTCTATTTGTACAGATCATTGTTCTTCGGGCCAAGAATTGTGTTATCTTTGTCATCAAAGAAACAGAAGAAATGTTTTCGTGTCTTTTGAAAAAGAAAAGCAATTGAAAGAAATGCAAGAATCCCACTTTTACCAACAATATGATGATATGGTGAATATGGAGCATTTTGAAAATAAAAGAGTAATTTATTTTCAAAAAAATCCATAACAATGTAAAATATTAGAAGTCTGAAATGATGAAAAGAAAAAAATGCCAAGAAGAAGCGGCATTCAATTTGGGAGTTGCTGAAGCAATTTTGAACCAAAAAAGGGCGAAATCGACAAAAATAAATGTTTTTTAATTAATTATTTAATTATTTAATTATTTTTTTTCAAAATTAATTTTTAGCGCTCTTATCTGTTTAGAACTAGGAACGTTTCACCACGACAAAATCCTAAAAATGTAGATTATCTAAACGATCTTATAAACCAAATAAAAACGCGTCAAGAACAGAATAACATTGAGAAAGCAAATATTATACAACAAGGAAGGGTTGAACAAGAGTGGATAAAAGAAAAGTATTTTAAAAAAATTTTTTTTAAAATAAAATGTAGATTAAAAGAAGAAGAATTACAAAAATACGACATTAAAAAGCGATCTCAGCAAAACTATCGAATGGCTCTAAAAACTCAACAAGATTACAAACAAGAAAAAATGCAAAATTTGTTTTTACTAAACGAAGAATTAAACAAAAAAGACTGTCCTTTCTCTACCAATAGAGACAACACTGAAGCAGATGTCGAAAAACGACAAAAAGCTATTCAAGTTTACAACGATCAGATAAGCACGATCAAACAAAAAAATAAAATTTTTTATAAACAAGTTATGGATGAAGTATACCAAGATGCCGAGACTGTTTCTAAAAATTTACAAGAGTATTTTAAATTATAAATTTTATAAATTGAATAATATTGAATAATTATTTAGTGTAAAAAAAGAGAGGATGAAAAAATACATTTCACAATACACGTCTAGGAAAATTCTGGAAGATGAATGGACTGAAATGGTGAAATTATACATAATAATAATAATAATTTATTATGATCTAGATGAAACTTAAAAAAATGCGCGAAAATGAAAGTTCTCATTTTGACCAAATACCATCCAATTATAATCTTCTCGAGCAGTGTGATCAATACAAGAGATGGTTTATATTAATATATATACATTTTATAATAGATTCTTTATTTTTGTTAATACAAATTTTTCATTTATTTATTTTTAGCAACCAATGCCAGAAAACTGTTGGAAATGTCGGAAAGTCAAATTTATGGAAGGATAACTTTTTTGTTCATGGTGGTAGAATGATGTCGTAAAACAGAAAAAAAACGTATGCTTACAAAATTTAAAATAAATATAAATTTTACATTTTTTTAATTAGAATTATAATTAGTTAGTGATAAACATGTATTTAAAACTTTTGTAGATTTGTTTAAACATCGGCTCCTTAGCTCAGTTGGTTAGAGCGTCGTGCTAATAACGCGAAGGTCGCGGGTTCGACCCCCACAGGAGCCATTTTTTTAATTAAAAATTTTTTGTTTATTAATTTGGATTTTCTGAGATATATTGTGTACAGCTATCTATTTTTACATTCTCAAAATTAGTGTAAAATTGTTAATTATATTTTGTACGGATAAAATTGAAAAGAGCAGCAAAGAATTCGATTCAAATAATTATTTATTTCTCATTATAATGAGATCTACTTTTTTGGATTCATTGAGATTTATAATTTTTGAAGGTTCCCAAAATTAGTGTACAATTTTTCGTTATAATTGTTTTTATCGTAAAGTAGACAGTTCTTTATCTTTAATTTGCTATCTTCCTCTTCTCCTCTCTTTGTTTTGTTATCTTCCTCCTCTTTTCCTCTCTTTGAAAATTAATTACAAAATGTTATTTATTTGACTAAATATTGGTATGCTTTATACAATGTTTTTTTTTTAAATTTCTCCCTATTTTTTTCATTCCAACAGATTAAAAAAAAACTTAAAATGTTCGGCGAGATAATAAATTACTAAAATAATAGAAAAAATAGTTCTAGAATCTAGGTAGACAAGAGTTATTACTCACAAAAATATTAATTTTTTTTTTCAAAATTCATAAAACCATAAAAATTAAAAGAAATGACTAAGCCCAACAAGTTTCTTAAATTAATTCATTCACAAATTTCCGAAAACTACTCTCGTAATTTTTCGAACTTTTTGTATAAAAATTTGTAAATGGATGCAATTTATAAATTTTATTTTCTATAGTTGAGTGCGAATTTAGCAAAATTTTTCGAGTTGGATGATTCCAACCAATACATTACAAACGGACCCATCAATTGATATAAATAATTTGTTACGGAATACATTTTCCGAATGCCCTGAACGTAGTAAATTTAACACTCACATAAAATATAAAAAGTTGAAAATCAAATTACTAACATGGTAACCATTGTCGGCGAATCTAACATTTTTCGATACAAACGTTGACAACATCTGTGTCGATATTTAAATTGGCTCTAGACTTGCAATTTCTGGTAGGTAAAAAATTGTCTCCGTAACTAACGCAACTGGTTATAAATTTTCAATTTCGGTTCATTTAAGGCTGATTGAATTTATTTATTTACATTTTCGTAATCTGAAATGCGATTATAATAATCTCTTCCTCAATTAATCGTAATATCGTGTGATTACATAATATTTGATACTTACACCTGTAGAATCAATTATTGGAAATTATTTATTGCAACAGTATTTTTTATAATGTTTCCAATTCCCAATAGAGAAATCAACAAAATGAGCCAGTTGTCGATGAAGCCACCTTTCAATGATGATTACACTTCCCAAGAAGAAGAAAGTGACAAGTATTTTATAGATGAGTCAAATTGTGACGTAGAAGGAGTTTGGTCATGTGATATAGAGCAGAGTTTTCAAGAAGCATTGGCCATTTACCCGCCTTGTGGAAGAAGAAAAATTATTTTGTCAAAGGAAGGGAAAATGTATGGAAGAAATGAGCTGATTGCAAGATATATAAAACTGAGAACAGGTAAAAGTAGGACACGGAAACAGGTTTCTAGCCACATTCAAGTTTTAGCTAGAAGGAAAAATAAAGAGTTTGGGAGTGGAGAATTAATGGACTTGTCTATTAATAGTCTTCCGTCCATGATGTCTATCGATAGTCGTGTGCCAAAGACTTATTGTTCTCTCCCAAATATAAATGAAAATGAAACGTTCAACGATGTTTTTTAAATGAAATTTTCTTTTAATTGTTATTTTTAGAAGAATAAAAACATTATTGGATCCCCAAAGTTGTTTTTATCTCTGTACAGTTCCTTCATCGATCCTAATCGTATAAAGGAGAAAAATGTAATGAATAATATTTAATTAAAAATAATATTTTAATAGCTATCGATTCATGCAGATATTTTGAACGTTGATGCCCAATCGGTCGTTCAGATTAAGGTTTTTTTTTTATTTTTTTATTTTTTAATTTGAGCTAAACATTTTAGTCATTTTAAATTTTTATTAGATGATTCAAAGAGACGTATTCAAACCCGTTTTTCAAGCTAGTGGGCTCGATCGGTTTGCTAATAATTTATACGTCATTAAAGCTTGGGTAAAATTTATTTTTATTTTATTTATTGAATTTTATTTAGATTGACGTGGATAAAATTGACCTTTCTTTTATTGACAGCTATATTTTTAAATCGTGCTTTGAATCTATAAATAATACACAAATCATTAGCAATGTTAAACTATTTATAGATGGGCATAATGTGGTCAATGTGATGCAGGTATTTTTTCAATTCTGTGAAATTTACACTTTTTATTCAAACATTTTCAATTTTAATTACATTTGATGAGTTATTAAATTTATTTCATCATGTTATCGAAATTAGAAAATGACTCCTTGTTTCAAAGACGGGATGTATATTTACACACACCACTTCACCCCTCTTTGTGAGATAATAATCAATTTCTTTGGACGTTTACGTCAACTAAGATTGGATGATAAAATTGACAAAGTCCTAAACAAATTTACCTTTATAAATGTACTTTGTTTACAATTTAATTTTAATTTTAACATTTTTTATATAGAATTTTAGAACGTCAGTGATGAATTGGACAATAATCTAACATTGGTAATGCTGTTTCAGAAGTGTAGTTGTGATGAAAAGCCAGATTTTCACGTTTACAAGTGCATATAATTTTAAAATTTTTTGTTCATTTGATGTATTGTATTCTCCAGAGGATTTATGTTTTATTATTAAATTATATTTATTATTTATTACACTGTCCAACATCATTTTGGAAGCATATAAACACTTACATATGTTTGATCAAACTCACCACGCTGGTTCTTATGGTGTGCTTAGATTTTCTCTATCAGATCTAGTTTTTGAGTTACCTGAGTTTTACGTTTGTTTGACTAAGTCAACATTCTAACTACCATAACTACTTAACTCATTGGCAACAATAGTACCAAATTACATAATTTGAATCATCAGATACTGCATTTTTAAACAAACCATAACTGAATTATTAATATCAATTAATAAAATAGTTATGATCAAAACAATGTTAAAAAATGTGCTAAAAACGTTGTTTTTTCAATTTTTACCTTTACATATTACTGATTTTAGGAAAAAATAAATTTTTAATAAAACATGTAAATATATGTGATAAATCCAAATCTTCACTCTTTACAATAGGCTCTTAGCTAGGGAATAATGTTGCTTAGATACAATTATACAGGTGTCTGAATATAAAAAAACAATAAATTTTTTAACAGTAATTTTAAAATAATACTATGTAGTCATGTTAACAGTGTTGTATTAAATTGCAGAAGAGAGAAGAAGAAGGAGAGAGAGAAGATAGCAAATCAAAGATAAAGAACTGTCTACTTTATGATAACAAAAATTATAACGAAAAATTGTACACTAATTTTGGGAACGTAAAAAATTATAAATCTCAGGGAATCCAAAAAAGTAGATCTCAATATTTGAATCGAATTTCTTCTTGTTTTTTTCAATTTTATCCATACAAATTATAATAAAAAATTTTACACTAATTTTGAGAACGTAAAAATAGAAAAAAGCAGGAAGGAATTCGATTCAAATAATGAGACCAACTTACTTGGATTTCCTGAGATTTATTGTGTTATTTTTTAAAATGAACGATCAGTAGATTTTGAGAAAAGCTGTGACAAACATACAGACAAAAATTGGTCTAAAATCGCAAGTGAGAATACATGTAATTTACAAAATAAAACATAAAAATTAAATAATTAAATAAATAATATTGTTTATTATTTAGATTAATTTAAAACTAATGATTATTTAAATGCAATCACGTAATAAGAAACTTTGACAATTTATGATAATTTGATTATGACAGAAAAGTTTATGTCAGTAAAGACAAATAAATATACGTAAATGTAGATAATTTTATATATTTATCTTTAATATTTTTAAAATTCTAATAATGTTGTTTTTTGACTTTATAAAGTGATTTTTAGTAAACGTTTTTTACATATATTTTATAATTATTTATCAGAATTATATATATAACTATATAATATATAGTGTTTTAAAATTATATCTGGTTTTTCATAATTTTAATATTATTTTTTTTAAAAAATATACTGAAAAAAAATTATAATAAATTTCATACTAGACTTAGACTTTTTGAAAATATACCAGACTTATCTAAAGTTTCAAATTATTAGTCAAATTATAGCAGCCGAAACCACTACCTATTCAATAATTTGTTACAAAATTTAAAATAAATTCATATTTCAGTGTTTTTTCAAACATTCATCTGCACGTAAGTGTTAATAATTAATTATATAGTGAAATTATGAATGTTGATTTGTTGAAAACACTGCAGTAGGAAAGTGGAAGACGCGGGGACCATCCTCCCACACAGTGTTGGATTAAGAGGGACCGGTCGGGGACCGGGGCACTTAAAAATTAACAATAATTTAATTAAGTATAATTTATTATAACATTTTTTTAGTTAAAACTTCAGGACTGTGTTAGTAAATTTATTTTATTAAATTTTATTCTTTTGATTATAATCAAATATAAATTATTATTAAAGGCTTGGCCGCAGTTTGTCAACGTGAATGAATATGTATTGGTTAGTTAGTTTCAAATATTTTACATTATTATTGTTATAATTAATTATATTTGTTGGTATTCAATGGAATGACGTGATGAGAAAATTTGACACTTGGTGATGACAGAATTGTTTAATTTTATGGATTATTTTAAACTTTGACAAATTATAATACTGATTTATAAATGGGAAATTTAATTATCATGAACAATTTATATAAATTAAATGTCAGCGTATGATATCTTATCAAGTACAGAAGGCTGAATATTTTTTCTTTGTTCTATTAGATTCATTAGTGGGGTGATTTTATATTTTTTAGTTTGCTTTCTTTTTTTGCCGCAAGTCTTTTTACCATACATTCTCA